>JAJKFL010000330.1:24137943-24290443 GCA_021186555.1 Reticulitermes speratus
AAATTTATTATATTATCTCACCTACTGTAATTAATTCTCAGAGCCAATAGTCCCTCACAAAATCAAGAAATTCCACTTTTTTTGTAACCCGAATATTTTATTACCTTAATTACAAGAGTTGCAGCATTTGTTCTTTCAGAGCCACGTACGCTCACAACACATCTTGATGTCGCTGTGTATCTGAAAATTTGTTATCTTCAGGGAACTACAAATGCATTAATCATGTAACTAATAATGTGTTTAAACTTGTGTCACATTATGTGGGTGAAGATATGGCCTCAAAATTTGTAAATCCTCCTCAGGTTATACGAGATGATAGACAAAGACCAGAAACCAAATTACCTTACGTGTAACACAACTGCCAGGACTTTTAAGAATTGACATAAACCATATATTGTTACAACTACTATGTTTTGTTTTGCAACACACGTATCTAGGGTCATTAACATTATTCTAGATCCCATGTAATATGTCAATAATTACGCCACATGAACGTGTTTCTTCTGTTGCGTCTGGCAGTAAGTTCAAATAGAAATATGAGCTCTTGAGAAGTAACAATGAATTCTACTAGCGAATCACAATCAAAGAAGAATGTTTCTATAGTCACGCCCACTAAACACACACATTATCCTTTTGGAACACACACAATTTGTTTATACAATCACACAAGTCACGTGTGTGGCTTGTTGCTGTTGGTGCGTTGTCATGATTATAATGCCACTTTAAGAGCATTATATTTCCATTCACTATTGCATAATGCATGTAAATGTACACTTTGTAGAAGGGACCTAAATACTACCTTCGACATTTTTAGAATAAATTTAACTTAATTTCTTTTATTCTACCCCTATCTGTTCTTACACTATATAATCGATAAGTAAAGTAGCATGTGCAAGGAAATTGTTACCCCTATAATTGCTACACTTTGAGAGTAAATTTTTAATTTGCTATTTTATAAAAGTGCTTATGTCAGTAAATGTATCTGATCAAACACCGACAGATTGTCATAAATTTCAATCTCGGGTATAGTTTAAAGAATTTTCCTTCGTCATACAGACAAAAAGGAACTCCTGTCACAAATTGCAGGGTGTCTGATTATTCACCCGACACGCTTTTCGTGGTTCATCAAGTCATTGCATGCACCAAGCGAACTTTCACTTGCTACATGTTAGTGAAGACATGAGGTGGTTTTACATTATTGCCTATTACTGGGAGTTTCTGATTAAGCTCTTCGAGGCTACATTCCTTCCTAAGGGAGAAAGAGGTAGGCTTGTGTCTGTTCTCTCACTCCCTCTACACCACCACTGTCACAGTTTACACTTTTATATTGTTGGAAACATTTTGACGAAACTTGGTATGATCATTATGCCATTTAATGTGTTCAGTGTGTCCTTCATTTCTCGGGAATACTTACCGATTATTAAGCCACTGGAGAAACTGCTAACCCCTTATTTATAATTTCCTACAGTTATAACAACATGGCTGACGCGCAAACTTGAGAGGCGGGAGCGAGAATGGCGCAACTTACTTCAGTGTCCTGAACATTTTCATGGTAATAGGTGTTGGGAAGATATGCAGCTTTTGTTAACGTAATATTTTTGTGGGATGGAAATAACAACATAGCGGGCGTGTTATTTTTTAAGTTTTTAGTTTGAAGGCTTTACCTGATAAATGACAGGGGCTGGACACGTGAAATTTCGTACGGAGATAGATAACTGCAACAATTGTCCTTTGTATTTTAACTCTGTTAATGAGAGATAATGTCTAAAGCTCTGGTTCGCAATACATTGGTACCCCTAAACTCCTTACAATATAAAGACAAATACTTGATGCAAACCCCTGAGGATGGAACTATAAGGTTCTGAAACACGTGTAGGGTGAGGGGACATAGGCCATAATAAAAGTGGTCAAAATAGTGCATTCGTTGGTTTTATTAATTGAATATATTACACCAACTTCGGATTGGTATAAATTTTTCAGTCTTGTTATGAATGGATTATGTAGGCAGTGATTTTTTATATAATTATGGTATGATAGTTTTGTCATGTTGTTTGAGAATCATAAAGAAGGAAGAAGAAGTGAGTTATTTCATACACCAGAACTTGATGCACAATCATTCACTGCCCTCTTCAGAATCCAGTGTCTCTCCTGTTAGCATCTAACCCCCTCCCCCACTCTAGCCCTGGCCCATTAATTCTTTACGCTGTAATATATTTACATTTATCTGTGCGAGATTTGAGCATACTGGAAACAAGCTCTAGTTATAACACTTCTGAACTGACGTCATTCTACAGCCTTGCCGCTTCCAAATAAAGGACCATGCTTCATATAATTTATCAAAGTGACAGACCTATTGAGTAATGTGCAGGAAAATTCATAAACTATTATCTCAGATGGGATAATGATAGGTTTTTCTAGGAAAGACAAAAACTAGGATGAGAATCATGGCTGACAGGGGCTACACAGTGTTCTTACTACAGAGTCAATAAGCCGGCGTCGTAGCAAGTGCAGAAGCAATCTGAGCTTACTCTCAGAAGACGCCAGGAAGCACTTGTTTCCAGAAACTGTCCTGTAAAAGTAATAATTATTGTTGCGAACAGTTCATTTATAAGCTGTGGTGGGCGAACTCGATAATGAGTGCATAGTTTTTATAAGCATTGTTTCCATTTATTTCTATAACATTGCTACAGCTTGGTATTGAACCCAAGAATACTGAATATGAAGCAAAAATACATGATGCGGTTACTGATTTCCGTACTAAAACCATGAGCACAGTCCTTGATAAGCTAGTAGTCGTTCAGCTTGTCAATATATATATTCCATCTCTTACAGAACCCAAACGTTCATTTCTGTCTTCAGAAGCACAGTTTCACTTTTCCCTATCCTGAGCCAAAATAATCTAGTTCATACCCTCCTACTAGTGTTTGAGATCCAGTTTAATATTATTATCCTCTCATCCATGCCTAGAATTTCCGAATGTTTTCGCCTCTTCAGTTTCTCCGGTAAAATGTTATATACATTTCTCATCTATTTCATGTATGGTGCATGTTCCATCCATTCCATCCTTACTTATTTAATAATCACTTGATCAACATTAAAAGGTTCTGCATTTTGCCTGCAGTTTTACTGTGAACACCTTTTGCTGATTGACTTTGTTAACAGAAGTAAGGAGTGTTTCCTGTGTGGTACCAACTGAGTTTTTAAGTACAAGTGTGCCTAATCGTGTCCCTTAAAATGACAGCTGTCACGGGATCTCCCGGCGATTGAAGAATTTCTAAGCGATATTGCTTCTGTACTCAGGAACACGATAAAAAGGACACCCTTTATTATTTAGAAGAATTTAATTCCTCAGAGGACAAAAACACAATCTGTTACAAGCAAATGGTTTTTCACGAAACCTCCTGCTTCGTAGACTTCTGAACCCTGAAGCCATCGTGTAGCAAGACATTCACTTATTTTTAATGTGAGACGTTGTATCTGTACTGTGTTGTTGTAGGTTTCAAAGTGATTATTATATAAAACTTCGAGACTTTTCTGTGCCACGTTGGTTCAGAAGAGCCCAGACCGTCTGGTACAAAGTACACCAGAAACCTCTGTCAAATTGTATGTATACATTTCCATATTGCATTTCCAGCAGCCGCAGCCATCAGCTGTGGGTAAAAGGTATGAAATGTTAATACAGTGTTCCCGTAATACTGGTTGACCCGTTTCTTTCTCTTGTTGTTTCTTAGTGGAAGAGAATTACGCTAACGTACAAGCCCCTTCTCACGGTCCATGAGAGAGGAGGAAGGGGGCAGAGTTATTAGCAATGCACGTTTTTACAACGCAGCAAAATTCAGGTGCCCTTGGAACGGCTTCCCTGATGTTTTACAAGCCTCTCAATTATCGAACAAGGGAATGAAATGGCAGAAATGTGAAACTCATACATACAGACGAGAATGCAAAGGAAATATATAGCTACTAATAGCTACGCTGTCATTGTGAAGTTTAAGATGGGGCAATTATTTCTAAGCGGTCGTGATGTGACGTAAGGAAATTTACTTACGCTATATTTGGCATATGCGGAAAACGATGGTCTACTTAGTTCTTATAGTGCCAAGCAGCATATGGAGGGGTGGAAGTATACCTCCATTTGTTCTTAACCTCAGCATTATGTTGAGGTGAATGATGAGCTTCACGCAATGGACGTTTTACCCCCAGGGTAAAAAGCCCTGATACACATTGAACAGGAGACTGAGTGGGCCCCAGACTCGGTCTGCACTTTGTGAAGTACGCGTATTTCGTCAGTAGCTGTCATTTTTCTTTAGACGGTGCTTTATGACCCTCAAGGATTCGAGGTGGAAATTTTGAGTGTGGCAGGGGCGAGGATTTTCTTTACTTTGCAGCGTATACTCGTACGTGTTTACAGAAAGAAATATTCGGAAGTAAAGAAAGATACTTTTTGTCTGAGGTGAGAGATTGTAGGACAGAACGGGAAAAATCGAATGAAATTTTAGTTTACTGGAGGAGTGACTTAAGTCAGCACCGAAGTGATGGCAGGTAGTAACATGAATTTTGCACCATTTGCGCTCATTTGTTGGTCATTGTTTTTAAGTGTCAATAGGCAACTGTAACAGGTTTTATGTGACTGCTCTATTGATAGCTTGAGTCTGTGATCTGATTCTGGTGGTCAGAGGTAAAATTAAGATGGAGTGACAGCTCACATTAGATAAACTAGAGGAACTGGTGAAAAGAATCAAAGTAGGACTACCTTCGTACTGTTTATGCTGGCACTCGACCGTAGCTTACATTGAGGTTACGGAGCCTATCCATTAGCCAATGTGAGACATTCGTGAAACAAGCTTTAAAGACATTGCATATGAAATGAGCATCAGTAATGGAAAGAAGCAGTGGACTGACCTTTTAAGACCCAAGCGAATTAAATACGTGTTCTACTGTGAGATTATTCAGACCAAAATTATGATAAAAATGTCTTTTAATATTTTATTGTATCTAAAACAACTGAATATAACATCATGTAACTGAAAATTTGTAACTTTCTTTAATTTAGGTTTCATAATTAGAATGATGATAACACTTATTTGATATCCTGAACTGTCACTTGATGATGACAGAAAACGAGAAAGTCCTCCAAGCCGTAACAATTCTGACTGGTATTCGAGAGGCAACCCTTTCAAATCTCAGCCAAGATACCAACTAACCCGTTATACGTTCCACATTAAGAAGTTTATTTAAGTGAAACCTGCCTGGGGATTGTTCTGGACAGAGGAGTATGCGCGGTTAAAGCAGTTTCCATAGGTGTGGAGAGACGTATCCCAGTTCCTCACCAGTCAATACATTCCGTAAAATGAAAGGGCGGGGGGGGGGGGGGGGGAGTGGGCTGCTGGTGGAACACTCTCCACCGCGGCTTTAACTCTTCGACCCAAACCAACAGCCATTTACTGCTGTCGTAAAGGGACCAAATACGTGGAAGTCGCTGGATCAGACACCTTCCAGACCTTGAAGCAGAGCAGCTCCTGGACAGTGCCTTTATCGACCGACACAACGGCACTCCTGAGGAGCATTCTGGGACTCCTTTCGATGGTGGTAATGAAAGCCTCAGAGGTGTCCACAGCAGCACTGTACATTGATGATGATGATGATGAATGATGCCTGATCACTAACGCTAAAACAGCGAAGAGGCATAGATTTGGATCAGAAGCAAATATCAATTATGTGGTGGTGTAATGGTTCCAGCAGCAGCTCAGGGAGTTCTGTGCGGGTGGAATTCTACGGTTAATGTGTCAATGAAATGCGCGCCTCAATGCCAATGGAAGCTACGTATATTTTAACTGCTGTTACTCGGCCCAGAACAATCCCAGAAAATGTTTCTTTTGGAGAACCTTCATATCATTCAGTAACGCACATATCAGTCGAAGCTACGCAATCTGAGCTGCTTATTCCTTCGTCAAATAAACCATGAATATACACTGCATGTATGGTCTATGGAAAAAAAAACTGATTAGACGTTGTGGACCACGGCGCCTCTGTTTCCGGTCTCGAATTCTAAAGTTCCTGCACTCTAGAGAAACTAGTTTGTATAGGTTCCTACAAGCGCAAGTGACAAGGGAAATATAGCAAACCAATTTACGCAAGGACTATGATTATCGGCCAGCAAATATTTTAAAATACCTATAGTTTGGGTTGTTTATATTCATATCTCATAAACAGACCTTAGACTTAATTTTCTTGCTATCCTACTATTTTTCATATTGTTCCCTCAAAATTGAAGCATTGATCATATCGTGTGACGAAACATTCTCTACCCTCTTGACAGCAGTCAGTGTCCTGTGTTATCAGCCATCGTGCCACAACTCTTTCCACCTCGCAGTTATCTTTAAATTTGTGGTCGCCAAAATTTTATTTCAGTTTTGCAAAAATTTGACACTCCCTCGGCGTCGAATTCCCCTGATATAATCATATTTACATTGCGAAATGTTACATCATGTAAACTTCCGCCCAATCATTCTACTTTGCGGTCACGCTTTCTGTTATTTGATGCTCATGTTTAAAGTTTAATCCTACCTAACCACTTAACAGCCCATAATATTTTAATATTTCCCAAAATTAGCAAAAGGAGATGGTCTCTGCAACTTACAGAATTCTCACTTGTGTAACGTTCCAATTGATTTTTTTCGTCTCAGGTCCTAATATTTGCATCAACACTTTGTTTTTGCAATTTTGTTACTTCTGTACTTCCTTTAAAATAAGAAGCCATAACACCACTCAAAGACAAAGGCAAGATAAAATATTCTCTGTCTACGCCAAGAAAGCGTACGAGACTGGAGGTGTAGCTCGATCCTAGATAGGTATGAATAGTCAGCTTCACACCTCGGCCACATTAGACCCTGGGAAAGAACCCCAATTACTTATTGAACAGTGGGAGAAGGGGACCGGGGCCAGAGCCTGTCTGGACGCTTTCGAGAAGTTAAAATCTTGACTCTGCCGGTAAGCGAACCGCAATACTTTGGATATCCAAGTCCTAGCCAGTCACTATACCGACTACGCTAACCCGGCTCCACAGTGTATAGTAGAGTACAAAGTTATTGTTTTGTACATTTTGGTTTTGCAGTGATGTAAAAAACAATAATGAATTAAGGCACTACACTACAGCATGGGTTTCCTGGCAGGATATATGCATGGTTATGTGCTGCCAGTCCCAAAGACTAATTTGTTTGAACGTATGCCGTAACAGGAAAGGAATACTTGTCACTAAATCAGAAAATATAAAAGTAATCAGAAAGTGAAGGCAGCAGCCTTACTTTTCTAAGCACTACTTGAAATGTATCCAGTTACCTGACATAGTAATTAATGCCATGGAGAAGAGTCTTTCTCTGGAAGCTTATCGTCACTCTGGTATTGAATTTCCCACCTTTTGTGGAATCCAAGTACTGTCTTAGCATCTTCCTGGAAAGACTGGGGAATCCCACGAAATATCTCAGGCAGAACAGCAGTTTGCGGCCTTGAACCTCTGGACCACACTGTTTGATTGACGTAATGTTTGTTACGATTTTATCAGCAAATAAGTATTTTTGGAATGAAACACATTATTTTCAAACGTCTTTGATTTATATCGAATTAAAGAGTTAATAAAAACTGACCCTGAAATTCTCACCCTTGCCAACTTACGCAGTTGCAGGAACACAACACTTTCATAATTAGCAAATAGCACAAATAAATTAGAGGTAAATATTATCTGAACTAAGTCTGTGCATACTTGTGCACAACTGCGGTGAAGCAACCACATCGCTAGAAATACGTGCAGAAACAATTCACTTCGTCACTGGCACAGAATTCCGATCTAGGACACATTCCTGTAGGGTTGAGAGCAGGGAGTGTAAAAGAGTGCTGTGTTAAAACGCAAACCATTCCCTTGGAGCTATAAAAAATAGAGACAATTTGGCCTCCCTTCTCCCTTCTGGCCGCATGCAGAGTTCTACAATTGAATTGTAGTTATGCACGTGTCTCGGGGGATTGGGGGGGGGGGGCAATATAGGCCTAGTGATGTGTTTAGTATTCGACACTCGAACTTGGAATTCTTCTTTTTCTGGAGTTCGTGAAAGAGAAAAGTAACAACCACATTTTTCTTCTCTTCTCTTATATTACTTTTATTGACTGTCACTCCTGAAAGACTGATGACAAGTACGAAGTCGTATATCAAACGAAAGCCCCTAAGCTAGTGCTAGCTAGTTCATATCGGGTTTATGGGTATTGGTCTGACTGCGTCCTCTTCTCGGAAAGGAAACCTGCATTAAAATGTTGAAGGGTAGATTATCCGTTCAAATTATAGTCGCGCACCTTTCATCCATCTAAATGTCCCCGCGGTCGAACCTTCTACAAGGTATGTTTATCGTAAGGTTTCTCTTGTTGTGTCTCACTAAATTATAGTTTGGCATCTTGTGATCAGGAATAAGGGTGGTTTGCACAATCTTCAGGTTCCAACATTTTTGTTTATCTTTATTCAAAATCATACTCAATTCACTGGAAAGTATTAATAAATTTGCACATACTCGTACACTTTGCTCAACATTCTTTAAGATGGACTTCATAAAAGATAGAAGTTCATGAAAAGACTTATGGTCTGGAATCGTTAATTATCACATTGTCTAAATGAAGACAAAACCTCAAACTTTACTACAAGAAAAGCACCTTATAAATAAAATTCTCATTTTTTTTCGTGTGACATCCCGTTGTGTATCAGTGATATGAATAGGTAAAATCAATGTCAGCCTCAACACAACTATCTCTCTTAGACAGTAGAGTCAATCTCTCTAATTTGGCAGCTATAAATTTCGACCTAAATTAGGTCATCTGCAGGCTCGTAAAATTTTAAAAAGCACAGTGATGAAGACAATATGTAATTATATGATTAATCTTTCCTCTTTCATGACGTTTTGAGAAGAGTCGGATAAAATGAAAGAATGTAAAATGAAATAATATAAATAGAACAAAACATATCAATCAGAGGTATTAAATTAATTATTTACAAATTACATTCTATTTTTTAGATCAAAGGTTGATAAAACATCGATATCACTCCAAGAGTATTCTTGAAACAGCATGATTTATTTTAAACTACGGTGACAGAATTCCTTTCCTTGTGTATATAATTCACATTCCTAGTAAGTAGAATTTCATCCTTTATTCTACCCAAATTCACCTAAAATTATGTACGTAGCCTAAATTTCTGCTTTTGTTTTGAAAAGATTCGCTTCAAAAATTGCAATATAGCCTACTTTCCATCCTATCAGGAAAAGGAAACTTGCACTTGCCACCTAGCCTGTACACAATTTCAATATCGAATTCTTAATTTTGCACATTTATTCTTTGCACCACTAAAGCCTCTATTCTCTTACCGTTACCTCATAAAACGTTTGTTTACAGTTCATGACGCCAACAGTGAAATTCACGGTAATGTGACTGAATGTAAAGAATATATGTAGAACAATTAACACATTAGAGATTTATTGTACCAGTAATATGTTGAGAATTTCCCATTATTTGACATACATATATATACATATATATGTATGAAGTTGCGAGCCTAGGCCGAACTCCCAAAATGACGTGTTGCGATCATAATAACAGTATACAAGTATATGAATTAAGCTTGAATGCTGGAGGAGATCCAACCCCGAAACGTCTTGTATATCCACAAAGACTACAGCAGACATTACATGATAAAGTAGAGGGGAGTTTATTATTGGTGCATCTGTAGGGTTGTAACAACAGGTAATGTAAATAAATTATTCTGCCTGCAAGCAATATGTCCGTATTTATGAGGAAATTATTCTGTTAGCATGGTGTGAGCTTTCATTTGTGGGACTTCTCTGCTGTTGCTGCATAGCTTGTAGGCGTAAGCAAGAGCGAATTGCACAGTGGCAGAATGTCATCACCCGAGGTGTAAAGCAATGAATATCACAGTTTCCAGAACAGAGATCGAAAACTGTTTAGGCTTTTAACTTGAAGCTAAACCGATTCGTGACTAACTTGTTACACCAAATGACTAGTGTTTACATAACTCGTCAGAGTCACAGAATGTTTACTACTTACGTACTTAACCCAAGCTTATTTTTTTCTTCTTCCCTAATAATTGGTTTACGCAATAAGAGAGTAATATTAATATTATATTAGTGGGTTTGAAGGGCAGAAAGGCGATCTAAATGTTTCATTAATAAAGCCCTGTTGGTAGTTCCCATGATGAAATCTCTAAATGTTCCGCAATGTGCTGTTGTGCTTGTCATATAACCGAGCTCTGGTGTAATTTACGGTCGGATAATCTGCATTGTGCTGTATTTGAACAGGCAGTGTTGGATGACGCAGCAGAAGTACAAGTAGAACTGCGACTTGGGTAGATCTCACTCCACCTAACAAATGGATCAAGTCTTGTTTGTTAATTACAGAGAAACCATTAGTAATGCGTTCTCTCCGTCTTGTTCTTCTTTTAATGTAATCCAAGCTATTTCTGGTACGGAAAATGTTGCTTCTGCATGTTGACATACTTGCAGCATGGGGCGGCTGCGCGGATTCTTGTTGGTATTTGAAAGCAAATGATTAAAGCTAGTGGCTATTAACTCAAGATCGCAGATTTCTTGTGTTTGAGATTACGCTGACATCTTCCTTCTTACCTTTGAGGTCTATAATACGTCATACCAACAGCACGGTAATGTAATTGGATTAAGTTAAACTTGTCATTGGTATTAAAACATTCTATGTCAAGTGTGGTCGAGATGACTTTATTAATGGATCTGAATTAAAAAGAACTTATAAAACTTCCGATTTTCTTTGTCTCACTGGATAAGAAAAGTGTTGATGGATGGAGAAGAAATTATAAATTTCTGTCAATATAAATTAAGTTCTAAAGAAGAGAAGCGTAACTTCATATCCCTATGGACTTCTGCTGCTGGCTTTCATGTGAATAAGGAAGACAGACACTGTGCAAACACTTTGCTAATTTGGCTGTCGTTGGAGCCATATAAAAGACAATGAATAAACCTGTAAATTGCATTCACTGTAAAACCTTCAGGGAATACTTCAATCGATATAGGGACTAGATTACGGGCTGGACGACAGAAAAATCATGGTTCGATTCCCAAGGACAAGAGATTTTTTCTCGTTTCCAAAGCGTCCAGACAGGCTGTGGGGGCCACCCAGCCTCCTATTCAAGGGGCTAGGAGAGAAATTTCGACAAGGGTAATTCGGTCAGGCGTAAGTTGACAACTTATCTCCCTCTAGTTCCAGTATTAAGAACCTATCGAGCTATATCCCCACTCCCCAACACGCCGTCATGCCATTTTCACGTTCAAATTTATCTTTATTTTCAGTCTTAATTCACCGTGCATTTTTATTATTCTAGACATTCACCAACAAAATGCACAAATCACTAACAAGGTGCAATCAGTTCCTTATCATAGTCAAACCCTACACATGTTTCGGCTCTCTATGAGCCATCATCAGGGGGTTTCCAATAGTGCACCAGCACTAGCACTAGCAATAGCACAATTGGAAAACCCCTGATGATGGCTCATAGAGAGCCGAAATATGTGTAGGGTTGACTATGATAAGGAGCTGATTGCACCTTGTTAGTGATTTGTGCATTTTGTTGGTGAATGTCTAGAATTATCTTTATTTGTGTTGCTGACACTTTGCATTTCAGTAGCGTGTTTGTATGGTTCTTATCTTTCATTAATATGTTTATATATATATATAGAAGGTATGATATTACTGCACGTTATTCATGTGCACATTACGCATATAAAAGTAAAGGTAAAATTCTCCCTAGAACAGGTCATGAAGGCCCAGAGGGTAAGTAGAGGTATAGCTCTACTCTTTCTTTAACCTCGGCGCTAGATGGGGGTGGGTCGTCAACGCCACGCCCCGGCCGCTTTACCCCAGGGAAAGAGACCCGGTACCCATTGTATAGGAGGCTGGGTGGGCCCCAGGGCCGGTCTGGATGGCTGCGAAAAATCTCGCCCCCACAGGAATTCGATCCCCGGACCGTCCAGCCCGTAGCGAATCACTATACCGACTACGCTATCCCGGCCCAACATTACGCATATAGCCTATATTATTATTATTATTGTTATTATTGTTATTAAATATGTTGTTAAAAGCCATATGCATTTTTTATTGGTGCCTTCTGTTCTGTGGCAACTAAACCTCACGGTCTACTAGATGAGCTTTCTTTGTGATTTACATCAGTCTCTCTCCAGGCAAATGCTGAGGTAGCATCTAAAACTGGGCCAGAGATTCATTCCACATCAGCCCCACGTCGTTATTCACTAACCATTCCATCATTTGACATTATAAAATCTGAATTATTGATAGCGTCATTAAATAAAACAAGAATAAATAAACGATTGAGTGAATTAATATATAAGCGAATAAATAAGTAAATAAATAATAGAAAAATTCCATACGGAAGGAACTATCAAAATCTATGAAGTTCTCTCGAATGTGAAAGAGATAGACTAAGGCAATGCCAGCCTGCTCCATCTTTGGCAGTTTACATTTCATAAAATAACAGCCTAGCTATGATAGCATTCAAATGTGCGGCACTAAAGACGCTTTCGTTCCATTGCAGGGCCGCAGTTCTTCCAACAATAAAGCTTCCAACCCGGTAAGTGATCATCAGATTTTAGCATAAGTCAGTTAAATAAGTACACCTTTTTATATTTTGTTTCATTTTATGTTATGTTTCTATTTTAAGAGATTAATGCGATAACTAGAAAATATTTTAGAGTTCTGAAACACGTATCTTCGTAAGGAGTAAATATAACAGCGCGTATATTTCGGCGTAGACAAAACTCGTCTCATGAGAATATAGCGTTTATGATGTACTTCTTTCGTTTACGTACATCAGATTCTTAGCGTGAAGGACCTAGCTTACACTGGACCCACATTTCACTGCCATTTCCATCTCATTGCGTCATTTCTTATTCCCCCTTTTCTGATACCTAAAAACCCTAACCGAATACTGTAATTTCTTTTACCGGACTCGGAGGAGGGATGGGTTAGTAGTCACATGATTCCATGCTTTGAGAAAGTGGTTTAACCGTCATTTGGGTTTAACTTCTTATCCATTGGTATCAAAAGCATGAAGTGCGTATCTACAGTGGACAAATACAGTAGGCTGAAGAACACCGATAAAGTGACCCGTACAAAAGAAGAGTTCTTTTGTGGCTGATAGAAATTTAGACGAACAGGTATTTAAACCAGTTCCTTGCCATTCGGTTTCTTGGGTTTACGTCCATAGGATCCCCATTACGTACTACGAAACCATCGTACTTGCTTCTACAGCTAGGCCTGTGCATTGGCCTCTTCTTTCCTCTCACCCAGTCATCTCAAACAAGCGACCTTGTGGATTTAAAATCGATGAATATTTGTGGTTATTTCTACCATTCTTTCTAAAATACAGGGCGTTTAAAAAAGTGACAATTTAAATGGTGATACACATATTTTCTACTACTGATTTCTCTGATGAGTGTAAATGAAAAATGCTGAGGTCGCTGAGAAACGGCTCAGAAGGATTTGTCCGAAATCATTTTTCTCGCCATATTGTAAGCATGTCTCGGTACCAAACTCGTCTACTGCCTCACATGGATCAGAATGGTGTCGACACATAGATTGTAAGTCGAGACTTGTGATTTGATACACCTGTTATTATGCATACTCGGAAACAAAAATACAGTGCGAGATACGGAGATCTGGGGCCGTAAAATTGCGCTGGATCAATACATTGCGTAGTGAACTGTTAGGCGTTTCATTACACGCTATGCAAAAGGTGTTGGCACACTGTCCACCTGTTAGTAGCCTTTGCCTTATCGACTGTGTGCTTCGTCCTCTTCATTGAACCTGGGCGCAAATTTTGTAGCCGGAATGTACTGTTGGAAGAATTAGGGGTCCGTGGTGCTCGTGACGTCACATCAAAAGTTTAATCTAGGCAAATTTGGTTCGTGTTCTCGGCTTACTGGAGTTTTACTTGCCCCCCCCCCAGGTGACACAGCTGTATTTATTCACGTGGCTTCAACTGACAGACATGTTAATTTAGCAGTACCTGGGTTCATGAGCTGCAGTTTCAAGAAAATGTTGCTTCTTCGTGTGCAGCTGACGGTTTAGGTACAAGTGGATTTGAAACAGACACATTACAAGATCTTTAGAAATATTCATCCCACAAAAGCTATGTGTATTCCAATATCTATAATTAGGCTGTGTAGAACATGATATTTTACAGTGTTATATAATGTAAACAGTAAGCATAATGCATACCTAACACCCAATGCATTGTTGTCAGGTGCACATAACGCTTGTTGAGTCGTAACTCAGATAACAGTCTTATATAAATGACGACATTTTTACAAAATACCCTACATAAATGTGCTATATTTTCCAGCAACAATACCTTCCTTCCAGTTACTCCTACCCCATCCTGAATTATTAATTTACTTCAATTTTTTTACTACATATTAAAGTCAGGAAAAGTACAAATTCTACGATGATTTCTTCCCCCAGCCCTTCGTACGACAATGGTACCTCTGTGTAACGCATGCTGCAGTATTAAATAACACATTTCCTACACAGAATTTATTTCTTGAGCCCATTTATCTTCCTGTTCAGTGGATACCGTTAGCTCTTTCCCGGGGTGTAAAGCGGCCGGGGCGTGGATCTCACTCTCACCAGCTATTGATGAGATGAGGAATGAGTGGAGATATACCTGCATTACCTCAAACGACTTAATGGCGTAAACATGAACAAAAATGCCTTTATTTTAAATTTTTATGGGGTTCATTTTGATTTTATAGTAGTTATAAACTTGTGATGTTGATCTTTGTAACGGAGATGCGGTGTGTTTTCTTGCAGGCGAGGGAAAAGTTTTAAAATATTAATTAAAGTGTTTCGTCCCATAGACGTCGTCGCTGGAATGTGACTGACCGATCTGTCGAGGTTAATAACGACAGCATTACAGACAACAATTCTTATTTCGTTTTTCCATGTAGTACCGGTTATGGTTTATTTTTACAAGCATGGGCAAATCTTCCAATGTTTATCTGACCACTGTCATTGAATGTCAAGTATTCTGGGCAGTGTACGTATTCTTCCCCCCCATGCGACTTAACAGTTTGACGACACTCTTGTATCGTCATTATTAGGACATTTTATATCAACAGTTTTTTCCGTCAGAGTCCTGAAATTTTCACAGGAAACGGGAAATATCCAAAGAGATTCCTTTTTCCTGTTAGACTTTTATATCCCAGAAGAAAAATTCTGAAAAATATGCCTACTTATGAAACACTTTTTTCCAATGATTTGATCATTTTAGAGAGGTTTATCTTAATGCCCGGGCACCATGTTTATTCTTGGTTGCAGTTACAATGGGTCGTGACGCTGTAGACAAGTAGAAAACTGAAGCAGAGTAATAACTGGGACAGGCGGGTCCCAAGAACTCGAAGGAAGAGGTTATGTTACAAATTATTGTATATGTGTACAACGTGTTTCATAAAATTTCACCTCATGCTTGGGACTCCTCTCTGAGCTGCGCGGTGCAAGAAGGTTACGCATTGAGACGTACCAAGTAACACGGCATCACATCCCAGAATGCTCGAATTTTCAGCAACACCGCTGTGAGAACCTCAAATCTCGCTTGTTTGTTCATGTTCTGGAAGGGGTACCTTATGGTGCGCCAGAATCCTTATCAACGCCGGTAACCTCCAAATTAATTACAAGAACAGACTGTTTAAAATTAAATTTTCAGTATTAGTTAAATGCCGTATGAAAGTAACTTTCGCAACATTAGGCCTATATGATCAGTGACTAACAGATTGCTCCAATCTAAGGGCCTCACGTCTAAAACACGTGAGAATTGAATTTAGGCATCAAGAGTACGTGGTTTTGGATGCGTAGAAACGCTGATATTTATTTGTATGGTTTTACCTGCATGGTAAGACCACCAACATTATTGTACACTGTCACACAAAAGAATGTCCCCACACTCTGTTTCCCTTTTTGACAGAGGTAGAGCTAGCGGTAGAGGAGGGCTCCTCTCACCCGCCCCTGGTCAAGTCGATCAGAACTCACAATCCTCACCATCGAGCTTTATCATACGACAATATTCGTTCAAAATGACCAAAGAAGTTCCATCCCCTCTACCGCCTAGAAAATGACCGCGGGGCGTTTGGGTGCCCCGGCTGCATAAGTTATCGGGGCAGCTGTCGTGTATGAAATGGGCCATGGAGAGGGTTCGGTAGCCGTCGTAGCGAGGTCACAAGGTGACGAGGACTCGCCCACTGGCCGTTAGGGGAACTTTTAAGATACGAATCGACCCAAGCTTGTTTCGGCTTCCCTAACTCTCCTTTTTTCTTTCTTTTCTAGATTTGATTTCAAATTCAATTCACAGTTTTTCTATTCGTATCCATGGACAGAACTTCCAGAAAGGACTTTTCGATATTTCGCATTGTCAGTTTGCAGCATATTCATAAAGACGTTTCAGAAGGCAGGGCTTTTCAGCTTTGTTCTCTCAGCACCCGACTCTAGGTTTTCGCATATATTGATTTCGAAGGGTGGAGCGCTGTTTTGTGTACATCTTAGGAGAGACCTTTTCTGTACAAACACTACTTTACAAGTTTCAGTAGTTAGCTTTAAAATCTGACTACCGAAATGCACCTAAATTGTATAAATTTTATATAAGCATGTATAATGTTATGGACCCAAAGGCTGAGAGTAGCTTTGTCTGTGGGGCTCAGCTGAATGGGTCTTATTGTTTTAGCCTGAAGACGGGGACGGATTCTGTCCCCGACAGGAGTGTTTTATTTACATTTTAGTACCTTTAAAACACCAGACAATGGAAACGTCTTTGAGGCAAATGAACTTTAACACAAGTTTAGTGCTCGAAATGCATTTAAGATCTGTCGCTAGATGATTTGTCCGAAGCCGAATGCCTTTCTAAAGGCGAAGTAGAAACCTTAAACATTTAAATAAAGTACAGTGGCCAATATACTTATATGTACTACCTGTACTACCCATATAACTTACATGTACTACCTGTAATACATGTACTACCTGTACTACATGTACTACATGTACTACCAGTAACTTACATGTACTACTTGTCTCAGCACTGGAAGCTCTGAATTCTCCCCACTGAGGGTATTCATGCGTCTGTGCAATATTCTAAGTGACTCCGTCATAACCAAATAGACTAGTTGGGCTAAGTAATATACGTTTAAATAAAATCTACAATAAATTCTGTATGTGGAATATATTCCATATATGTAAAACTTGTTGATTATATTATCCGTAAGTTTAATCAATGTTTAAACGCAGTGTATCAGAAACTGATGTATCGTAGGCTAATATTTCAGATGTGAGAATATTATTGTAAAAAAGTGTGTGAATTAGACTGTTTTAGTTTAGTGCAGAGATTAGTGTACTTCCTTGTGGGTACGTAATGAGTTATCGGATTCCTTAAGAAGCGGGAAATTTCTTGTTTAGCTGAGAAAATAGTAGTTTCTGAAAAAGCCATTGCTTTACCGAGTTAATTAATTATGAAAACGTTGTAAAAATGCACCCATATGAAAGATGCAGGTAGTAGAGGACTGACTGGCTGCGACATACACTATGTCTAAATAACATGAGTAAATTCATTTCATGCCTCACGGTGAACACTCTCCATGTCCATTAATATATAAATACCGGCCGGTTAATAATGTTTAGGGAGGGATCGGTGTTGTGATTCATACGAAATACATAAACACACTCTGTAGAAAAATACAGAGGTCTTGAACGTTAAACGTAGCGATGCATATAGTGAACACTTAAGTTTAAAGGTTTGAGTACAAATCCGTAACATGAGGTAGAAGCTTCTTGAAAATTTTAATGATGTTTTAGAGAGGCATATTTTTGGCTAGCGTAAAATTGAACTAGCCTCCTCTCCTGGGTATGGAAATCTTAGTATCATAAAGAGACAAAAGCTGGCATTTTGTTTCCTATCATACCATTTTATACCTTTACCAGAGGGATGTGTGCATTCGATTCCACCTTTGCTTTACTTCCTAGCCTTTCGAATATGGAAAATGTGACAGATATTCTAACAAAGCATATCGTTGAATTGCCTGTTGGATACAGTTTTACCATAACCAAATGCTAGGGATTGATATTGTGTGGACTTTGTCCACATTGGGTCACTATGACTTGTCAGGGAGATGACGCATGGGGTAGTCAGTAAATCCATAGATACACATTTATGTTGCGGGATGGGTTCTTGATTTTCATATATGGGATACATTTTCACGGCTTCTTTCCCAGGATGTCCTATGAATATCTAATGTACACCTTACACACTGGGATTTATCTGAGGGTTGCGAACGGCTACCTGACTGGTAGTTCAGGACGTGTGAAATGAAATCTGCGTGTAAGCCCCTTGCATAGTGGACCATATTTTAACGGTCTGACCTACAATGTAATTTCCATTTTGGTGACGGGTGGAGAGAGACAACTGTATCTGAAATGTATAAAATTGCATCGATCAAAAGAGCCAGAATTCAGTTATTGATTTCTGTGGCACAGTGTAAGGGAGCAATTGTAGCTGTAGAATTTAGTATTCAAGAAAGGCTATGTAGATTAGCAGAGCGTTGAAAATTTTGGATATTCTTTCCAAGGACATATAATATTTCAAGTTTCCTGATCCTAAGGAGAGGTACAGGTATACGAACATGTCTCTGGGTGTGTCGCGAATTGCAAATTTATTTGGAGTTTTATAAACGTCACATGCAAAGCTTTGTAAATCACTGAACCGACGGATTTCAATACTCCTCGACAAGTTGATAGTCGCTTAGCCGGTCAAGAGATTCTGTTCCTCTTAGGCAACCGCAAATTTGTTTCTGAAAGTGCCCTCCACTTAAACTGGTAAATAAGCCCGTAGCCTCGCTTCCTGCTCCTTCAGGGTCCACTGTTATGTACATTCGCAAAACAACTGCGAAAACGGACTGACAGCTTCGTCATTTTTTGCCTGTCTGTCCATCCGGATTTAAAAACTCAGGTCCAAATGGAAAAATGTTCGTGAAACTTTTATACTTGGGACTTTTACCAAGATCTATCAAATTGAATTTAATTAAAAACTGACAGAAATAATAAACGCTCTACACGAATATGTTATAAATTTACATTCGCTGAATTATCTTATTTTGAAAGTGACTTTAGGAGCAAGTTGTAGAGAAATTTAAGAGGCACATGCTACGCCGAATGCCTCTTAGTCTTACGTTACGCGGACGTTACGCGGACGTTGCATGACTGTTTTATTAATCCTATTTACTTCTAGGTTTATGAAGTTTAGTTTTACACGCTAATCTGCATGCGTATTACGGTTCTCGCCCAGCCGATTCTTCTTGAGTTGCTTCCTCCAATAGCTCAGGGTGAGAACGCATCATGAAGTTCCTCGTTACGGAATTATGATAATGTTTTAAGAAGAGCTTGTTGGTCCACCATTTTTCTTATATTTCCACAGGAATCCATTTTAGGTGCCTCTTGTGTGTCATTTTTACAGTAAGTAGGACGTTATAGAATGCGTAAAGTGGCCAACGGCACAAAACAACAGCAATCTTCAAAGTGTTGTATGAAATGTCCCATATTTAAGCATAGGCATATATTAAATAATAACAGTAATGTATTTTTGTGTGAAATGTAAACTAATATGATGGCCGCACATTATTTCAATTTAATTTTCAGTTTTATGCAATAAGTGACGAATAACTTTACCTCAGCATGAAAAATTTAACAGATCTGCTGGCTAACATATTACAGACGCGTCTGAAATTTTTGAAGCATGATTTTAAGTATTTAAAAATTACAGCCATAGCAAAGTTTCGAAGTTTTACTCCCATATCTTACATCTTTCACGAATCTGAATATATATATTATTGTAAATATTATACAGAACTTGATTCTTTGTTGACTTGGAGATCCCACTCTTCCGTCTTTATCGACAGAAGTATTTTAACGACACCACCTGAACTTCCACATGTATATGAAAAATTTTGTTCTACAATAATTTGAAATTGAATGTCTTACTACACAGACACATCAACAAGGAGCTGAAGAACTCAGCCCACGATGAGATCAATGCCTCAGTTGTGGCAGGGACTACGTGGAAAAGCACAGGGATAGCAGTGTCTTTAAGTACGAATAGTTATTGTTAAAGCTGAAAATAAAGACCCCAAAATATGTGCGTCGTAAGTTCCCTTATAATTGACCCCCGTATAAAGTACCTTGGTTTTATGGAGTGAACTTTACATACAAACTTTTCGGCATGTAGTTTGAATTGACTCTAAATGTCGAAGTGATTAAATTTATGCTTTTATACAGAAGGCCGTACTAACGATGTGAGTTACAAGATAATTACAATTACCTGCAATCTCAGTTTCTTTCTCCTTCGTTTCCTTTTGCGTAGTTCCAAACATAAATTATATCAGAGCTGTACTGCAAAGGCATTACGTGTAAGCAATTAATTAGGGATGGCGTCTAACCTCTCTATCTTTGTACAAAGGAAGACTAGTCAAAGTCTCATGGCCATTTCTACACAAGCTGCTCTTAAGAACACTTATAATGATGTCCATGCTGCATGACAAATGCTTCATTATAATTGGTTTATATTTAAAACACTCCTTCACTAACACTACATGGGATGCAAAGTAACTCACTTAAAATAAAACAATTTTATGTTGTGTGAACTTGCAACAATGTTTGAAATGAAAGTACAAGACTCAGGTATTACACCATGACTTAAAAATTCCAAATTTGTAATTAATTTTCTGGGGTTTAACTGTTTAATCTAAGAAAGTGTTTGAACCTTGATCAGTCGACATTACGTCCAATAAGTTATTGTAAACCGATCCCGGTGGCCGCGCTGTCTAAGGCGTGGGTCTGCGGCGGCTCGCTTGCTGGGATTGTGGGTTTGAATCCCGCAGGGGTCATGGATGTCTGTCTCTTGTGAGCGTTGTGTGTCGTCAGGTAGAGGTCTCTGCGATGGGGTGATGCCTCGTCTAGAAGAGTGTGACGAAGTGTGCCTGTGTCTTTGAGTGTGATCAAATGCAACAATAACCCTCTACACCTACAAGAGTAGGCAGGGTAGGTTAGATTAAGATAGAAAGAAAGTTATCATAAATGAGGAAGACAGTAATTGGTAGGATTAACCTTCGAAACTTTTTTGCTGAAGCGAATGTCTCAGGATTGTGAACGTTCAGTAAAGCATGTTTCGCTGTGCTCACTGGCCGTTGCTGATTTTTTATGTGACAACATAACGCTAATGAGAAAAGAACACCTTAAAACAACTCAATAAACAAAATCCCTTGCTGAGAAGACAATAGTTGCTCAGCTAGTCAAGGTGTTCCCCTGCCTTTTATGGAACCAGCTGGTTCATTAACTCATGCAAAAGACCTCATTGCCGGTAGCTACCCTGAATTACATGAATCCAGTCCACGCCTTCCTGTCTTTAAGATTATTTCTCTTTTGCTCCAGTTTCTATCCTTTCCAGATTATTCGAAGAAAATTTTGTGTGCACTTTTTATTGCTGTTATACAAGTCTCATGTCCGGCGTACCTCATCCCTTTTTATTTGATTACCGCAATAATATTTGGTGAAGACTACAGACGATGAAGCTTGTAATTATAAAATTTTCCACAGTCGCCTGACTATTTTCCCCCCTCAGTTCTCAGTACTTTCCTCAGCACCACTTCCATTCGGTTCCCTTCCCATAATCTAAGTGACCAAGCTTCACCCACATACTCGTATAATATAACAGTTAAAAGCGTATAGTCCTGGATATATTGATCGTTAGGTCTTGGCTTTAAGACAGAGGATAACGAAACCATTTATAGCAGTTACACCTCCTATATAATCTGCTTTGAATTTTTACGTGGATGTAGTGTAACAAGTTTAATGCCATTCTCAGTTTTTACTGTCTTTTACAAACATTTGAATGTTGCCAAATTTTTCTACGTCCTGTTAGAAACCGCTCCTATTTATACCATATCATGTAAACATAAAATAAACACGAACGGAGATCAAGTACGTTTAGTAACGTTAATAATCTTGCCTGAAAAATACCAAACAGCCCTCCAAACTTTATCAAAATTCCGCCATAATACAACGCTCCCAGTTCGAATATCAAAACTGCAACAGTGGCCTTTAAAAGCAGAATTAGTAGCGAATTAGGGAAGGATGTAGAAAGGCGAGGATTACTGGGCTTCACCAAAGATCCATCCCTACCCCACCCCATTCCTCCAGTCAGCTTCTATCCTCGAGAAGACAGGAATCAGCTGCTTCAGACAGCAGTGCAAGTCCTGTGAAATGAACACAGAAAATGACTTCCTAACGGAACTCATCTGGTAGCAGAAAGCGGCTTTTCATTACAGTTATTAGCAAAGATCCTCATTAGGATGAATATGAATCGGCTGCGCCTCAGGCGAGCTGGACACACTGTTTCATAATATAGTCTTCAGTATAATCCATCTTTACCGACTTCTCACCACATGGAAGCCCGCTTTCTACCACAGTCTAGTCTATGTGGGACTTTGTTAGACAAAGTGGCATTGGGACATGTTTTTTCTCCGAGGACTTCGGTTTTTCCCCTGTTATTATCATTTCACCAATGCTCCATCACTATAATTCAGTCTTCTACCACTGACGTCCTATAGAAATTGGCAGTGCCGTTAAATAAAACATTTCTCTCTCAATGGCCGTTTTTCATTAGGTTTCGGGACGAAAATTCTCTACACATTTCATGTTTTAACAATCTTTGCTGCATGCACATTGTCCTAACAATAGGCAGCTATCCGATTTGGATAAATCCGGCAGCTGATGCTGTGTGATTTCTTGCACTTCATTCCACCTACAACCAAATATTTTCTTCGGCATTTGGTTTTCAAACATGTGAGGCGACTTTCCTTAGGAATAATGACAAACCACGGGCAAGAATTGAAACGATGTAAAAGGCAGCGCTTTAGGGACCGCAGTGGCTATGGTATAGGCTACGTAGGAACCCTTGTCGTGTTTCCCATGGTTTCCGGTTTCATTGGTCATCTGGTCAGCAGGTGGTCTGTCGCAGATCAGTAAGTATCAATCTTATGAATTCCCATAGTGAACTATTAAGTGGGGACCGCGCACCCTGACCAAAGTTAAGCAAGCGTGACCTTCCAGACTTTTGCTATATCCGCATGGCCTGTGTCACTGTTCATCCGACTGGGGTAGTGGGACTGCAGACAGAGGGAAATCATAATCATGGGAAATCTCAGTTATGCATGAAGCCATTTCCTCTCTTCCTTCATAGCTATTCTGGGTTTCAGCTGGAAAAATCTTCACGACTGTTTGTTGTTGCAGTTTAAATGTGAAATAAATATGATTTAATGCAGGAACTCGCGGTTAGGGAGATCATGTGGTCAGGAGAGTGCTGAGTTAAAGCTCTCAGTAGCACATGGCCAGCACTGAACCTAACATGTGTTTCACTGAAGACGATCTTTTTAAAGCCGAAGTACAAATAAATGAGGAATTGACATGTAATTTTGTGAACTTGAATGATTTTATGCGGTTCCTGTACGTAAGTTACTTAAAGAATACTCTTACGTGTGTTGACATAAGTAAACTAGTGCAGAAATTGTCAATTCTCGATGTCAAATTATAAAGTGCCTTTTTTTTCGGTTGTCTAAGGCAACGAAGAGAGACAGAGAGAGAGAGAGAGATAGGAGAGGGAGGATAGAAAGGAGAAAGAGGCAAGAGAGATGACGGGTAGTCCAAGAAAAGTCGGCAAGGAAATGAGAATGAGAAAGAGTGCCTAGAATTGATTCATGGGTCAGGTGTTTCAAGTGAAACACGACTTTGCTCTTGAGCGTTTCGGCGTTAGTTAACAATAGGGAAAGGGGAAAGGTGTTACGTCCATTGACCTCACAAGATGGGGAGGAGTATCACAGAGACCTCTGGGTCACATTCCCATACTACTGAACGAGATGTTGCCAGTAACACTCCCAGTTGCTCGCAGTTTTAGGTGCATGGTGTCAATTCAAGTTGTTTGCTGAACAAACATATCTCTTCATGATTACATCGCATTTGCAATTCGTTAAGCGCGGCACCAGGTAATTAGTTTCATGTTTGTATTCAAGTTGAAGACATTGCAGGGTGTTTTGAGTGAAATAAATTTTCTTTACTCTACAAATCCGCTAATGTTTGTCACAGAACAAAACTGATGCCTCCCTTAGTCTTTTCCTCGCTCTTTTAACTATTCGCATAATATAATAATTTCTTTTTATCACCGTGTCCTTGCATTCAGCGAATCTCTAAACATCATTCTACACAACTAAAATTAAATATTTCTCTAACCCCACGGAACAGATTTTTTCTTGAGAAAATGGTAGGTTCTCAGCTATTCTGAGGAATTCTCCGCATCTTGTGGAAACTGACAGTTTGTTACAGTGTATAGAAAACATACCACTTGCCCCTGTCCTGAGCCAGGTGAAACCAGTCCGCAACGAACATCTGTTTCTTTAAGATCTCTTTTAATATTATCGTCTCATCTACGTTTATTGGTTTCTTTCCTTCCTTCAGGCTTTCCAACTAACACCCTGTGAGATTTTATCTTCTTCCCCATGCATTCCTCATGTCCCGCCCAACTCATCCTCGTTAATTCGATCACCCTAACAGTACAGCTAAATAAAAGTAGTTTTGTTTCTCCTTTCAGAGTCAATGTGGCCACCCCAAATAACAAACACTATATATATCTGAGACTTTATAAAGCCGAAGTCACGAGGTAGTGGACGCTGTTTTGGCCTACGTAATTGTGTTTGTTGCTGTATTAAATAAACACTTAAATATTTGTGCCTGGCATTATAATGGTGGGCCTCGGGATAGCTCAGTCGGTATAGTGACCTGTCTACGAGCTGGGCGACAGATTCCCGGCAGAAGTAAGAGATTTTTCCCTTCTTCAAAAGTCCATACTTGCCCTAAATCTCACCCACCCTCTTATTTAATGAGTACAAGACGCTCTGCATCCGAGTGTAAAGCAGCCGAAGCGTGAAGCAGAAAACTTATCTCCATCTAGTGCCCAGCTTAATAATGTGTGGAGCTACACCTCGGCTCCCCGATACGCCTTTATGGCCTGCACACAGACGACTTTACCTTTGGTATTAACATTGATTTAATGAATGCTGATGTCGCAGTTAAATTTCTTGGCTTCGCTTGTGCCACGTACTGTGTCAGGGTTATCAGGATAACACGTATAGAGCCAAGCGACACAGGTGACAGTGTCAAGTGTTGCGCCTTTATGAATCTCTACTTCAGCAGATATGATTTATACGCAGTTTAAACTTTTGTAACCTGCCTAATTATACTTTCAGTCAATTTAGGAATCGTACTTAAATAGTATTTGTATTTTCTCATCTAAATGAACAATTTTGAAAGCTGCTTTCGATCTAATATCCAGCATCCGTCTGAGCTACATGCCCAACCTAACAAATTTTCTTCAGGGAGAACTAGTAGTTTCAGTTCAAGATCTGAGTACACTGAGCACACAGTATATTAAAGGTGACATGCAGCACAGTGTTTTAAATTTGAAGGGTATATCCACTAGTAGCCTTGCCGAAGGATACTCGACTATACTGTGCGAAATAATCTATTTTGCGATTTTCCAAGAAGCGAAGAATTAAAAGAATCCATTGATACAAATTGTTATATCAAAGCAAATCATTTTGTAAATCAAGTGGTTAAGGAAGATCAACATTCGCATGTTTTATAAATTAAAAGTTAGCTGAAATTTATAAGTGTATTAAATCACACATAAATCTAAAAAAAAATTGAAAAGAAGCTGTGAAGCTCCACTAGTTGTCCTTGTGAACCTCTCCCTAGACACAGGAACAAATTATGCAACCGTTTCCAAAGTGACTAAGTGATACGATTTGTGCTGCTACTGTACTTTATGGTTCATTTTCTGTAGAAAGAAGGCGATGCATAATGCTAAACGTGTTGACTTTTATACACAGATACGGGAGTTCTCTGTTCAAATTACGCCATGCGTGTTCGTGCATACACTGACTCAAAAGAGAGGACTCTTTGTATCACGTAAAAATATTCAGCTCTAGCAGCCTGGCTTATGATGTGGTACCGCATGCTCGTTGACAGAATGTACAAATCATTTCAAATGAAATTGTAAAGAAAACGTAGTTTGAAGGTTACGGAATATTTATTATTATGTATTTCAGTCGTAAATACGTGTATATACCACCTGCTGCAACGTGAAGACTCTCTGCATTTCGCCACACAGTGTATTTATGTGTTGCAAAATTCTCTCAATAAATAGCTATTGTTTTCCTGAACAACATTCTTCGGTTTTTCTTCATAGGGCACTTGGGGTCTGAGATTAGGTAATGGATCTGTGGAGGTAATTTACATTAATTTTTGTCTTTGAAAGAATAATCGATATATTAGTCTGTTACACAAATAGACTCCATTTCTGTAAGTAGTTCCTGAACAAATGAACATAAGGCATGACTCTTCTGTAGGTAACTCGCCACCGCCTATGTGTCTGGTACATTTCAATTGGTTCAAGCTCATGAAGTGTCCAGAAATTTAACATTCTTGTCAGAAGTTTCAGGCAATGCTTTGCAGCTGAGTAACTTCTGATTAATTACAGTTACCGAAAAAATTAACTCCTATTACTGACATAAGGGGAGCCTTGATACCTCAGTCGGTGTATTGAGTAGGCTACGGGCTGTACGACCGAAGAATCGTCTTTCGATTCCCGGAAGGGGAAACATTTTTTTCTCTTTTTAAAATCCTCCATACCGGTTCTGGGTCCCATTCAGCCTTTTATTTAATGGGTACTGGAGGGAAGGCGCTCTTTTTAGAAATAAAGCGGCCGTGGCGTGTAGCTGACCACTCCAGTATCGAGGTTAAAAATAAGTGCAGCTGTACTTCTATTTCCCTACATGTCTTTTTGGCTTGCCTAGGCACCGCTTTACATTGGTGATACACCTAAGTAACATGCAACACGTACTATGTCGCACTAAGCATTGCTTTCTGCAGAAGGCTATATGGGATCCCGGTAGAAAGGAAGGGACGGTGTTGCGGTGACAAAGCAAACACACACACGTAGCGGAAGTACGGCTCTCCTGCTTCCCATAGCGGTTCTTTCAGATCCCTATAAAACAAACACAAAGCCTCCTTATTAAAGAACTAACAGTTTTGTGTATTCGGTAAAGATTTGCAGAACGAAAACGGAAGCTGCTTCACGTCATCCATTTTAAAACTTAAGTATACTTCCGGTTGTTTGCAACAGGTTTCATCTCTTTCTTCTCCACCCCAAAATGAACGAGGTTATTGCCCTGTTATTTACTGTAAATTTAGAAAGGACAAATTTAAAGGACCTGAAATTATAACGATGAGCCAATAGGACAAGATTTTTGACTTGACACACAAAGGAATCAATTTGATGACTTACGACATCAATAAAAATGCCGTATCTAGAGTGTTATTATTTTATGTTGGCCTCTAACGTCCCTAAGATAGGCGTTTTCACGACAGCAGTGAGATGAAAGCAAAACAGTGTGTCCAGACATGAGTGACAGAATGAGAGGCGGTGGTAATACAGCTGCAGACCTGCTGAGAAGTATTTGCTGCTAATTAGCATGACTTTGTCTTTTAGTGTCATGCAGGATCTTTCACGGCTACCACACACATGTAACTGACAGCTACCTCCTTTCTGGCTATGTACAACTTTACCTTTAAACCCACGAGAATTTAGTGCAGGCAGCAATCATATTACATACGCCTCAGTTAGATGCCGGGTTCTCAGTGAGGAGATCTGGCTTCGATACTGCACACAGCTTACAGCTTAAATGTTGAGCCACGTGTACGGACAGAAACAAATTGTACATTAAGTCCCATAATGTGCTGAATGTAACCACATAATTTAACAGTGAAACAATGGAAGTCTGTGTTGCTTCGAGTCACGGAATCTTGTGTTGCTTCTCCTCCATTTGAGTAGGCCTGCTGAGATATTTGCAAGTGTAACAATATCTAACTTATCGCTTAAACTGCTGAAGGAAGAAATCCCCCTTGTCTTTCTTTGCCTAGAAACAAGATGCCCGAAATTGTATACGAGTGGATTATCCGGGTGATCAAATCAAGAAGAATGAGATGGGCAGGGCATGTGGTACTATGTGGGAGAGGAGAGGAAAATACATGGTTTTGGTGGCGAAACCTCATGGAAAGAAGCCACTTGGAAGACCTAAGGTGTAGATGATGGGAGGATAATACTAAAATGATATTAAAGCACTAAAATGGAGGTGTAGATTGGATTGAATTGGCTCAGAATAGGGACAGATTATGGGCTTTTTGTGAATACGGGATTGAACATTCGGGTTCCATAAAATGCGGAAAATATCTTGATTAGAATAGGGACTATAAGCTTCTCAACCAGGACTCTTCTCCATGTAGTGGAGGATTCCTCTTCTCATTCTGCGACTATTTCAGATCATGTCTTTGAATGGGCTACAAGGGATTTTGTATTCAGTAATATGAAGACGTTCAGGTGGTTACGATAAAGTGGCTTAAATATCGTTTTCCAATCGGGATGCTATATCTTCGCATCTCGGTCGTCAAAGATTATCGTGATGTTTTCCCTGATTTCCTCGAATCCTCCCAATGAATAAAAACGCATTACTGTATACGGCTGGAAAATATATATTTCCCTCCCGAAACACGATTTATGATTACGATCAACTTTTAAATTTGACTTTCACACAACCTCAGCAGATAGTTACCTACGGAGTAAGTGGCAAGGGAGAATCATTTACGTACGGACAGCGGGTATGTTCCTTCATGACGAGCCATCGATTGAAATGCAGCTTGCCCTATGACGTAGGATTTAACAGTGATGCTTCATATTTGTGAGGTCCAAAATTCAAAGCTCGACAGATAAGAAGAGTTTTCTTGAGTGAGAATTCTCGTGTTAACATATCTTCCACGAAGTAAATTCTGTGATATCAGTGAAGTTACATTACATTATTACAATACAATAAAGTAGGCGATGCATGAGTTACACTACAGTGTTGCAGCTGCTTTAAGTACAGTCAAACCCGGTTATAACGATATCGGTTTATGCGTCACCTTGTCTATTGCGTCAGATATCTATGGTAACAATTAACTTATCACTGTTAACCATAACGTTATAAAGACATCCTTATTTTATGTTCAGAAATTTGAATTTTTATCGAGGACCTATAAAATTGTGCATATTTACAGTCGATTATCAGTGTTGAATACTAACTTGTATCATGTAAACATTTCTTTTGATTCTGTTGCAAGAAGAATTTCGTTATTTCCTCCTACCAAGATTAGGTCAAATCGCATTAATTCCCAATTTTCAAGGAAATAAAAAGCAAATTATCAAATTTATGTTACCGAAATTTTTTTAAAATCCCCTTATTTTGGTAGCTCTTATAGCTCTAATTGTTTGCTGGTCGACCACGTAGCCTCTCTTTTGATTTTGTTTTATTTCAATAATACAAGTTTATAATTTTCCCACTTCCCATAATCGGCTGTTGGTGAATTAATATGAGTTGAGTTTTTAATTATCACATCATTTGACAGTAATCGACAAGAAAATAGAGCACCAAGTATAACTACGATTGCACGCAAATCCCACAGTTTAAGCCTAAGACATAGCTTATACGTGCTTCGCAGTTAAGAGGTTTAGAGGGATAGAGAAATATTGGGTCTAATATGAAATAAAGCAGTTTGTTTTATTTTGGAAACTTTAATCAATGAGATGTAACAGTTTCATAATTTTGTACTTGTTTCGAATGCCAACTGTGACACCGTACTTTTAGTAGAGAGGTGGATAAAATATAGACTATTTGAAGTGGAAGAGAACTAGTTAGAAATATTAGGACTTATATGTGTGACGCGAATGTATGAATAGGAGAGGACAACTATGGCACGGATAAAGAAAACGTCGTTCAGTTATCCATGATAAATTTCACACATGTAGTGGTGATATTGAGAATCTGTCACTACTAAAATTGTTATTTTTGTAAAACAGCTGGGGCCTGAGGCGTATAGAAATTTAGTTCATGCGCTCTCATTTTAATGAGTTTGGATATTATTTAATATGTTAAAATAAATAATATAGCGGAGAATATAAGATAACGTCTTAATAATATCCTAACCACTTAAACACAGATTTTAACTAAATTTTACATAAAACTTCATTTGCTATCTCACAGAGAACAGAGTACATGCCACTTATAAGGCAAGTCAATTACTGAAAACGGTAGCCTTTTATTCTGAGAACTCTATGGACCGCGTAAATACACTTCACGACAAACTGCACAGTGTCAGATGGTTACAGTAGGCGGCACGTATTCGTAATTGCCAGGGAGCTTTGAACTGTTAGGAACAGTGAATTCAGTTTATCCAATTTATAATAAAGTTTTAGGAAAAGGTCTGCGTATAAGGGCAAAGAAATTTCTTGTTAGGACATTATTGTTTAGAGAGATTCTACAAAACTGAGTGCTTTGTGTTACGTCCGAGGAAATTGGTGAACGGGACAATAGGATGTGTTTTGATGTATCCAACTAAGCCAGAAACTAAAGCTTTCAATTTCAAAAAAAAAAGTGAGATTCTACATTTAAAGTTCATGTTTGAGGCCTAGTTCGCAATTTCCAAGTACAAAGCAGCAGTTTAAATATGTGCGAAATATGTTACCATATACGCTGCATATATCAAAATACCAGTGCTATGCAGTTTATAATTGAAATGTTGTTTGTAGGCTTTCCTATTTATTATAAAAGACGAGAAATTCTAGTAAAATAGTCTCTGTAATCTTGTTATTTCAGGGGAGGTTTTAAGATGTATTGTATCAATGTTAATTTAATTAAATTTGGATACCGTGTTCTACGCAACCAGAAGCTTTATATTTATAAAAACTTGGCTTGATATGCTTGAGGTTTCTGTGTATCTGCTGATGTTTCCTTAACGAGCTTTTTTGTAAGTATAATTGTTCTGAACTACATTATTTTGTGAACCGCATTTTAGAAAAAAACCAGAGTATTAAAATATTTTTGCAGACAAATCACTGTAAGGAAATCTAGGGCATCATAGAACGCTCAACTATGCATGTTTTAAAATTCATAATTCGAGAACCCGTGGTTGCCGAGCAACCTGCTTATAATTGGATAAAATTAATATTTCAAATATAGGGCTTACGAACTCCTCGCAGCCTATATAAACAGGAGTCTCTCTAAATTGTGTGAGATTTTCAGTGTTAGGGCATTTATAATGTGCCTGATTATGATCATTGTCAGCTATGTGTATATGATGTGAGAAACACTGCATTCGGAATATACATATAAGAATGTTCAATGCATTGTATAATTTTTCACGTGATACATTGCTGATAGCCAGTTTGTACACGTGGAACCATTTTATGTTACGTGGATGTCAGGTGTTGTTCCCGGAACTTTTAACGTCTGCTTTCCTGTTTGTAAAACAGTTTACCGTCCTTGGTGTATTGCGCTATCATTTTCTTATAATTATTCATTACTTTGATTATGTGCAAAATCCTTGAATTAAGAATGTGACTTTCGCAGTACTGCAAATATTGTATAATTATTTCCTTATTTGAAGGTCAACATTCCTCCCTGCTGGGGCGTTTGTTTCCAAATAGCTCCCTTCTTAAGACCAAATTACGGCACACACCACTTCCTGATAAAAGCTTACAATACGCTGTTTACGCAGTGGAAAACGGTAGTCGCTCAACGCTGACCACTCAACTCGCCCCCCCCCCCCACCCTTTTGTCGAAATATGCGTGGAAGTGCGTGTAACTTTACCTCCAAATCCCGTGCAATTCCTCAAGGCTTGTTGTTTAGCCAAAATAACAATTCACCTTTATCTTTCGATATTAGAGACATGTTGAAGCTCTTCGTCAAAGTATCGGATGGCTCACTTCAAACCCGAAATAAGGAAGATAATGCACAGACAGAAGCATGGCAAACGGCTCGACTAACATTGGTCTAACGACGCAGCTAGGAGCTGCAAATAGAGCAGTCTTTGCAGGGGGCGGTTTTTGTGTATTACACATAGCCTTGTTACTATGTGTGAATTTGTGTTGTAATGGGTTTATGCATATTAATTCTGTTTTTTTAGTCCTCCAAACACTGTACTTGGTGGTTTATAAAAAGCTAAAAGTGCACGGTAGAAACAAACTAAATATTTCGGGTTTATGAAATCCGCTTACATGGTTTTTTTTATAATGTGCTAAATCGTCCAAAATCTGTACTTAGCATGAAAAATGGATCATTAATATTTTAATAGTCACACACAGATATGTTTTTTGAAGTTGGTGGGAAAATATTATGGTGAGGGTTGTTAAAGCAAAGTGCCACTCACAGAGCGCGTACCTTCCACTCGTATCGTTATAGAGGGTTGTAATGGCTTGAGATAGACACGTGGTAATGCGATGCGATGCGCAAAACTGCTCAAATAGGCAACATTTCCGGTCAAGAAATATCTCTAAACTTATTTCCGGGTTCTAGGTTTGGTGAAAAATACATTGATCTCTTACACGAAAAATGATTCCCCGTTACAATATTTTGAATGTATCGCTCATATGCATTAAAATCCATCCACGAGGACTGTAGTTACAGAGAAAATTGCTAACACTTCGTCCACATGTAGAAGAAATTGCTGGAGATCATCAGCGTGATTTCGACGTAATATATTTCACTACTGACCAGAGACCCTGCGCTCTTCAAATACCAGGAAAAAATTCGGAACAAAATGGGGACAGTAAATCAATTATCTACAGACTTAAAGAAATTCTGTGATTCACTTAGGAGGGAGATTTTGAATATTTTCTTTGAGTGTGGTGTAACCACGTTACGTTATCTCTACGTTGTGCATTCCATGTGGCTTGTTTAGTAACTTTGCTATAATGTACCAACTGCCTTTCATCACGATTACCTTTATAGAAGGCAGTTGGTACTTTATAAGCTCCTAGTTACGTTAATTAAAATGTGTTTGAATGAAACTTACAGTAAAGTCCGAATAGGCAAGCATTTGTCTGATAGATTTCGTATTCAGAATGGTCTGAAAAAGGAAAGTGGCTTAACACAATTTTACATCTCTGGTTTAGAATATGTCTTTAGGAAGGTATAAGTAAATCAGGAGGGATTGAAATTGAATAAGACACATAAACTTCTACTTTCCTTTAAGGTTGCTAATGTATCGGCTAGGAAGTAAATGTTACAAAGAAAAACACGAAAGATTTATTAGTTGCTATTTCGGCTGATCTAGAAGTAAATGCTGAGAAAATTAAGGACGCATACAGTTCTTGCTTTAAAATGCACAACAAAATCAGAATATAGACAGCCAATAAATCTTGGCAATAGTGGTAAAATTTAGATACTTGGGAAAGACACTAAAAGTCAAAACTGCATATATGGAGAAATTAACAGTGGATTAATTTCAGGCATAACCTGGCGTTCTTCAGCCCAGACTATTTTGTCTTACACGTCCTTAACTTAAAACTTGTAAAATATACGGAATTATAATGTTGCCTTGTTTTATTGTTATGAAACTTGTCTCTCGTATTGAGGTTGTCTGGGCCTGCAAGGAAGGAAGTAACAGGCGAGTACAGAAAATTGCATAATTAAGAGCCCTATGATTTGTACTTCTCTCCGAACTATATTCGGGTAATCAAATCAAAGAGGATAAACTTGGCAAAGTATGTGGGACCTACAGGGGAGGGAAGAGGTAAATATAGGATTTTGGTGGGGAAACCTGAAGGAACGAGATCACTTGCAAGGCCTAGATGTAGATGAGAGGATAATAAGAAAATTAATCTTAAAGAAATCTGGAGTGCGTGGAATGGAATAACCTTGCTCAGGACAGGGAAAAGTGGTGGGCTGTTTTAAACACAGCAGTGAATATTCGATTTCGTAGTGACTAGGCAATGGGCTGAAAGACGTTGGAATCACTTTTCCATTGCCGACAAGGATAGATATTTTTCTCTTCTCCAAAATTCCTAATAGGCTCTGGAGCCCACGCAACTTTCTATTCAACAAATACGGGGACTTCTTTCTCTGGGGCAAAGCGGCCGGGACGTGAGAACAATTACTTCCATCTAGTGCGAAGATAAAAAAATGAGTAGTGCTGTGCCTCCAATCCCCCATATGCCGTATGCACACAGACAACCCTAACGTTACCCAGATTAAATTTCATTAGTGCTGAAGCATCTCAAACTTCGCATCGATTTAATTTACCACTTTTTTTCAATGCCACCAAATATTTATATTTCGTATTTAGGTTTATTTGGGTTTCCGCTTGTTCAGTCAGACCACAATCCCTTTCTTACCGGGGTCATGTAAGTACAAAACGTCATACAGGATGCTATTAATTATTAATAACTTTAATGAGCTTCTGAAGGTGATACTCGGTGCCGCAAGGTCACTTGTGTTGTCTGCTGATGAATACAGTTTTAGCAGGAAGATTATCTAATCAATTACAAATAGCTCATTGTTGCCTCAATATCTGTTTTTTGTCAGTGATGAAATATTTACCTTGAACAAGTGTATTAATATCAAAATAAAATTAGGCAGTTAAAGAGTGTGCAATTATCATCATAATATCAATGTGAATTGCATGAAGGGCTTGCCAGAGTTTGCTTATTTCTCATGCCTTCCTGACTGACCGACTCACATGGTTGTCATATTTGCTTTGACCTTTAGAGTTCAAGACTGGTAGCGGGATAAAAGCATCAGTGGCACAGAAATAAAATAATCACAAAGAAAATATTCAGTGTTTTGTTTATACTCCCCGCTTTGTATTCTAGAGAGCCCTGGTCTGATTGCAGGTTTACCGACCTGCTGTCCTCATGGGATTTTTTTGTAGTTTTCCTAGATGCTTCCAGAAAAATAAAGTTATATACCTTAAGTAGGCCACTACCGATTTATTCCATATTCCTTCCGGTCTATCACTGACGGCTTTTCATTGACGCTACAGGCACTGCAGTCATGCAGACATCATTATAGAAAGTGAGGAACGAAATTACCGGAAACCACTACAGTGACAACAAGCTGAATGTTGTTTGTTGCGATTCAACAAGACTGTACTCTTTGTAAAGGTTATTTTACTCTTGAGTTTGAAGGTAATTATTGTGGTTAATTGGGAGGGATGTGGCTGGAAACATCCGTGATATGATTACAATTATTATCCGTTACTTGCCTGAAGGAACTGAAAGGAAACTGCGGACACTCGGTTCAGTGTACCTCATCTTCCGTCTGAGATTCCATGGTGATATGTCTGCATGCAATTTAAACGTGTTTCCATGGAGTGTAGTAATGCGTGAAATGTGTGTCTTCATGGCGTTGGACGTATGCACAGCACGAATTTACATATAGTTGTCATCAGTCTGAGTTGCTTTTCAGGTGGCTAAAATACAGTTAAACCCCTTTCTGCTAAATTTTTATTTTTATTTATTTAGCATAAATCCTATCGAAACATTTTTGGAGCACATGGACTGCGAAGGAGAAATCACAGTGGCCAAATCCTCATTGACTTTTGTGAAGGAAATGGAATTGTTATCACCAACACATGGTATGAAAAGCCTAAGAGAAGTTCGTACACCTGGAAAGGACCAGGAGACCGAAATCGACATCAGTTGGACTATATGCTTGGGAAGCATCGGTTCAGAAACAGTAAGAAGGATGTGCAGACACTGCGCGAAGGAAGACTGATCAGCAGATTGTACATGTATCAGAGTGTTAAACTAAGACTGGACCAATGGGAGACAAGAAGTGTGAAAGACTGGAATAGGAGTTAGACAAGGATGCTGTTGAAGGGTTTGGAGACTTCAAAATAGAAAAGGAATTCACACTGTGAAATACGCAGATGACCTTGTGCTATTGGTTTAGGAAGAAACGATGCTAGAGGGCATGATTGATAGAATAATTGAAACTGGAAAATACTATAGAATGAAAATGAATGTGGAAAAATATTAGGTAATGAGAATCTCAAGGCAACCATTACCAGTACAGATTATGATAGATCAAAAACAGCCGGAGAATTTGAAATACTCGTATTTCAACTATTTTGTAGCTTGATAACAAATGGTGCAAGGTGTACACGTGAAATTGAATCTAGTATGGACCTAACAAGAGAGTATCCATGCAAAATAAGGCATCGATCCTACAGTATTCTTGATCTTACAATAGAATTTCGATCTAACAGTAGAATATCCATCTTACAATAGTCTCAAACCTACAGTAGCCTCGACTAAACAATAGGCTATAGATCCAACAATGGGGTATCGGTCCTACAGCAATCTCGATCCTACAACACAGACTCGATACAACAAGAGTATATCGATCATGAAATAGAGTTTCGAAGCGGAACTTCCCGAGTACGAAACAGTAGTTCTAAAGCGTTCCACTGTGACTTTAGACTTGCTTACTATTTATTTAATAATATTTAAAGTATAAATTGGGAATACGTCGACTTACTGAATTCTGCGAGGGACCATGATTTACGGCCTAAGTTGGGTAGGACCTGGGAACATTTGCTTGTAGCTCACGTGTTGCCTGACACTTCGATGGTCGTTAAACAATCCACACCGTCATTTTCTGATGGTAATACTGACCATAACTAGCGAAATTCGCTGTGCTGAGATGACTCGGGTAAATGACGCGATTCAAAGAATTACGAGACGAAGAAGTGGAAAACCACAAAGAGCCACCCCTAGTAACCCCTCCAGCAGGAGAACGGTGTAGTGGCGGTAATTGGTCATGCGATCCCCGGTACAGCAAAGCATCTCCCTCCCACTAAACCATTATCGTGGTCACTCCCGTGCTTGATGAAACAAGATATCGCGAGAAGCTATTGTTCATCGGGACCCATCTGTTTGATAGAGCGAGGTTGTACAGTCTTCTCAAACATTACTGAGTTTATCTGCATAAATGGGTCGCTGAGTATGATGAGTGATCTAATAACTGCTGTGAAGTGAAATACCAGAAACACCCATCCATGTACCTAAGTATAAGATGGTACATTGATGTGAGAATCTGTACGGATAGCGAATACAGTTACGCCGATATGCGGTGGAATTATTTCGTTATTTAAGTTTCCTTAAATTGCTTAGATGTATGCAGTGAAACTTCGTCTATTCGTCACCCGATTATCCACCAGTTTCTATTCGCAGTCACATTGGCGAGCCACTGTGTGTGGGAGTTGTAGCAGCATGCGGTCCTTGTCACATAATGTGTAGCGTGTAATTAAGATATCATTTTTTTTCGAATCTTGACCTATTCTGTAAAGTTCATATGTAAAAACGTATTCTGTAGCATGTAATTTAATAAAGAGTTTTATTTCTGTTAATCAGTGTGTAATTTTTGAGCACCCATTCTATTATCCGTCCATTTTCCTATCTGTCCTTGCTTCCGTCGCGACCCCTGACGGTTAATCGAAATTTCATTGTAGTTATCTTTTAGAGATTAGTGATTAATTTACACATGTACCACCAGTCTTTAACATTAAAAAATTCTACTTTCTGTTCATAGAGTGTATTTATGTGTTTTGTATGGATCTCAAGAACGAACAGTGATTGTTTTCCCTTTACAGCATTAACTGATTGGTTTTTATAACCGTGAAGCAATAACTTTGCTGCCCGGTACAAACTACACCTTTAAATACAATTCATGTTAATCTTAGTCTTTAAACGCTTAAATCCAATTCCAAAAATTTATTGCTATTATTTGTATGATACAGACGTCATCGCTATTTATACGAGCCGGGATATTTTGGCCGTTATAGTTAGCTAGGCTATGGGGTGAATGAATGAAGAATCGTGCTTCGATTCCAGGCAGGCTCAAGAGACTTTTCTCTTTTCCATAAGTCAAGGCCACTTCTGGGGCTCTTTTAAGCTTAATAGGAAATAAGCTATATACCGGGGGCGTTTTTCTTGACAAATAGGCTGGAGCTTCAAGCTAACGATTCACATGCATCTAATATCGAGGTTCAGAATGCTTGGAACTATACCTACACATTATTGTGCCTTTCTGGAGCTCACAGAATCTTCGTCTATACAACGGCCATTCTTACATTCCTTTCTGCCTAACAAACAACCAGAACTCCCGTAATGGATGGATGTTTTCTTCGGTACCTTCCAAAAAATAAGAACAATTTTATATTGTTAACAAAAAATGCGATATATATTGATATCCAGTAATTTCATCCTATATCCTATCGCATCGATTTACCGACGGTACCGAACATCTCTTCTATCTTCATATTTGTCACGTCGTTATTCACGCTGGTGATGATAAGCATACCACTGGAGCTGTATCACATAAGAATCGTATCGTTACTTACGTATGAAGCAGTAACCATCAGTAACCGAAGTGCCTCTCACTTCCCCCCCTCCCTTTTGACGAATCAGTTTTCATTGAACAGGCTATGCATGAGAACGTAACGGGATTCTTTAGCCAGATTAATTTCTGTGTAAGGAAGTAAGATATATGTTATTAAGGGGGTGGGGACAAATTGAATAATCATAAACTTTATAATTTTTAATTTTTTAAAATACATTACTATAGTGTTCTAAACAAGGGTGCTAAAATGTTTGGAGAAAGCAGCTTGCATGTCCGAAAGGGAAATGCATACATTGTAGCTGGAAAATGTAAAAGGAAGAGAGACAGAAGTAAATGGGAGTGGAATGTTGAAACATATCTTCAAGGAACTGGGATTTAAGAGTGTGGAATAGATTTTTGTGGATTATGATACGATTCAGTGATAGCGCGGTAAAGAATCTTCATGTTCGTAAAAGGTGGGGGAGTTTATTAGTTTTTATCTAACCGAAGATTAATGTCCCATCAAGAACTAAGATTCACGGATGTGTTTATATTTGTATTATTATATTATTTGTAGGATTGACAGTCTGAACTACTTGCCTGTCGCTTTATTTAGCTTGCTATGACGACCGCAGCACTAAATTTCATTCCATTGTATAAAAGCAATCTCATGGACATTACTTTCAAGACTTGCCTTCAAATAATATAAAATTGATATGCTGAATGTGAAACTGGTCAAGAGTGGAGACACACTGCAATAAATGTTTGAAGTTGCTCAATGCGGCCTGCTCTTACGCGTGATAGCCTCTTACAGACTTTGAATACAACATATTATTTAGCTGTCATTGTGCCTATATAACTGACTAAATAACTGCCTGCCTTCCTGCCTGCTTACCTACCTACCTACCTACCTACTACCTATCTGACTGACTGACTAAGTCCATGAAAGAGACTTCTTGAGAAGCTAATATTTCTTCAGCTAGTGAAGAAGAACTAAGCACTGTATGAAATCCGACTAATCATTGTCGTGTTTACAAGAGCCGCTACCTGTTCTTAACTTGAGTCTGATCAGTCCAGTCCAAACCTTCCCGTCCTATTTATAATTCATTTTAATATGATTCTCCCGTAAATTTATAGGTCTTCCAAGTGGTCGCTTTCCTTCAGCTGTTCCCTTTATGCGTTCCTCCTGTACACCATGTATGCTACATGCCCCTCCCAGTTCATCTTCTTGATTTGATCAGCCGAATAATATTTGGTGAAGTTACAAAATATAACTGAGCTTACTTTACATAAATGTTAGTCATCGTTTTAGGATAATGACGATAAGCACTCAAATATTTGTTTTCTATTCAGCACTAATAAACACGTAATATCACAGCCCTGAGGAGGTTCCTGCAAGCGGAACTGTGTATAATGGGGTGAGAAAGACAATCTGCGAAGCCAATTCTAGTCTGTGAACACTACTTCTTAGAAACATTGGACAGGGCGTTATTGTTTAATTAACCGTGGTCTAATGACGGGTCACATTACCCGGTTATCGAACTTCGGATGCCTTCCATTTGAGAAGCGGATCATGGTAGCAAGTCAGGGTTGGGCAATTATTTTCCGTGGGAGGCCAAACATTTTTCTTCTAAAATGTCGGCCGTCCGGGTAGTTGTGTTTGGAAGGGACTGCGTAAGTTGGAGCCTAACGAAATAAAAATTCTTTAGCTCAAAACCCTTAAACAGGTACTAATTAGTCGTAATATCCGAGTGTAAAGACATACCAAAATACTCAAGAATTGCATTATTGTCAGTCACATATCGAGCTGTCAATAAATTATCACAGGATGACAGTACGCACGTGTTGTATGGTCCACGCTAATTTAATTTCTGTCAAGCTTTACTGTCATTGTTGCTTTTGTCTAGAATATGTGTGTAGAATTACATATGCATAATATACCCTGTATTAAGTGATTATCGCTGCAGGATGGAGAAAAACTTTGGCTGTTCGTGCTTTTCCTACCCCTGCAGCAAGCGGACACATTTAAGGCAAGGAATGTACAGCTAATCCGGTGGAACTGCGGTCGCTTGTTCTAACCACCGGCTGGCCTGTCTGCCACCGCGCATTCGCGGCAGGCTGCATGGGCCTTAATACGATACGGTCTTTAGCCGCTGGACAGGTGGTATCATGGGTTTGGATCCGGGTAGATATATATGACCACTTTAAGGTGCTGTATTATAATGTTTAGCAGATGTTTAAGACTCAATATTATATGTTAACATGAGAGATAAAGATTAATACGCTATATATTGTTTAATTTCTTGTTTTACTACTTACAAATTATATTGCAGTCGTAATTATACAGGGCATACACAAAAGAATGGTGCGGTTTTAATAGTTCACTATTAAAACCGCACCATTCTTTTGTGTATGCCCTGTATAAGGGACTCCTGGTTCGATGCTGATCACTTCCACTAATCACGAACACAAAAATGGTAAAAACTTTATGTTGACAAAACGATAATTAGGCGACAAAATGGTGGTTTAGTAGATAGCAAGGGGCTTGTGATGTGATCGCGACCGTTCGTACTAATCTCGGAAACGAAATCAATAAAGGAGTCTGTAGGAAGCCATTTAATGTATATTGTATGAAAATGGGAGTACAAACAACTTCCGAAACGTCGGGTAAATCAAATGTACATAAAGACGATGGGTAGAGTCTAACGCCGTTATATGCAAGTAATACTCAAAAGGTGTTTAATTAACAGCAACCTTTTACACGCAGCAGGCGACACAACATTTCTCATGCCTCCATTGTACTCCTAAATATTCTTAGTTATATAGGCCTAACGAAAGTTACGCAGTTTTGTGTCTGGAAAGAAATCGTACGTAGGACGGCTATACATATGTGCGGTCAACCCTCGATATAGCGCCACCCTCACTCAGTTCCCACGAAGGTCCGTGAAAAGATATTCTCTACTATACTGGATTTCGATTTACCGAACCCTCGATATTCCGCCACAGACCGAGGTGAAGAAAGAGTGGCGCTGTCTCGGGGAATGGCTGTGTGTGTGTGTGTGTGTGTGTGTGTGTATGTATGTATGTATGTATATATGAATGTATGACGTATGTACATATACGTGTGTCTTATGTGTGTGTGTGTATGATCTGTACTCATCACCAAGTATTATTCGGGTGATCAAATCAAGAAGAATGAGGTGGGCGTGGCATGTAGCACGTATGGGGGAGGGGAGAGGTGCATACAGGATGCTCTCTTTTCATCTCATACTCCTCGTAGCCTATCCTTACCAGCTGTATGGTAACAGACCGGATGGTCTTTTTCAGTTCTATAAATTAGCGGAACCTATACGGAACAAATTTGATATTGGGAGGTTGATTCGCAGTAAAACAATTTTGCGCACGTGTTTCAAATATAAAAGTACAAGGCCTCGATATATTCTGCTGATCTGTAGCCATTCTGTGTTTTAACAAAGAAGGTATCGGATTAATGAATGCAAAAACGGTGCTATATAAAAACTACGAAACACAATTAGTGTAATCGTTGAATTAAGGAAAAGCATGCAGAATGGAAATTATGATAGAAATTTCCCGACGTCACTACATGACGGAGCGTTCTGCTCAGGAATGCTCCAAAACGCATTACAGTCTCTCTTTACCAAATTGTCTTCAACAGCCGTCCACTTAATAACATTTCCTCACTGCTCAATATTGAAGAACAGTGCAGAAACGTGTACATGTACAGCAGCAACATATTGTCTTGCTGCTACTAGTTTGGAAGTTTTAATTTGACAGCATTCCTGCCTTCCATTAAACCGCTCACATAGTGTCCAAGAGTGCGGCGTTGTTGAATCAGACTGCTGTACAGCCCCGACTATAAAGTAGTATACTTTGTTGATCGTTTGAATTTAATTTATTGGCATGTGGTGTGGTAACAGTGCGTCTCCCTTCGATAATTTATTACATAATACGTTTATTCCATTTACTGACTCTAGTTATGTTTTTGTAAGTGTAGTTAGCTGTTATGTACCGGCTAATTTATGTGCCTCAGCATGTTTCTGCAGAAATGGAGACTGACTTACGCTATGCTATTGTGAGTTGATAGTGAATTTTTATTGCCCAACTTATTAACCACTTCCATCGAGAAAAGTTGTTTTGAAAGGCTGGTGTTGTTCAGATAATCAAGAATTTACTCACCTTTTATGAAACCCGAAATATGATTACGGTGTTAGAAGAGAACTCTCTTATTTCCCTTTACGGACACGTGCATCTACTTCAAAACGTCACCCGTTGTTCCCTGTATACCCATTTGCACTATCACTAAAACAGCGATTTCTTATTTTGAGGTTCCGCGACCAAACAGTACAGTTATTTCGTATCTGTCCTGCGCGTGCTGCATACATGTCACTAAACATCACTGGCATAACCACCCTAATAATACCTGGTGAAGATTTCACATTATAAATATTATCACTGTGTAGTTTTCCTCATCTTCTAGTTAAAACCTGCCCCTTAGAACCAGACCTTCTCCTCACTGTTACTGTATGTTTTAGTCTACGATAAGAGTTTATCGCATATAGCAACTACGTTTGTAAATATGCTACGCGTTTTGAAATGTTCATATCAGCTTCAGCGTGTGGTGTATGTATTAATAAGTTATTGCACTAATATTTATAAGAAAGCAAAGATTTTATATTATGTATTTATACAGACAACTGTTTTATAACTAACATAGTTGCGTTGCATTGACAGTAAATTACAGGACAGCCTGGACACGAGTAGCGTGGTTGTAATATGATTGTTATATAATATATATTATATGTAATTTTTAAATTTGTACCGGTGAATGAAACATATGGGAGAAGCTGAGCGTAAAACATGAGGAAGGAATATGTAACTCTCCCAATCACTCTGTCCGCAGTCACCCACACTCTGCGTGCTTCAACAGGAGGTATATTTCTGAATATATTCCCGATATCCTCAAATGTTTCAGCGATCCCCCACTTACATGTTTTCCGTATATTTCACACTGTTGGTCTTATGTTCTGCTCCTTATCCAACAACGGAATGTAACATAATATAAATGCATTTATCAATATTGTCGGAACCCGTCGTTTTATTTATAACATCCTGATAGAAACTTTGTCACGATTTTCTAATATAGAATGTGATGTTATTCTGTTCACGACCTGTGGAGCCTCTTCGCAGCATGCATCCCCACACGTACTGTGTGTAATTGAACCAACATGCATGTACGGAAATATCGCACGATTCAATCGCATATCATTTTCAATTCACATTCCATCGAGCCCTGGTCTATGGTCAGGATATTATATAGTACATACGTTTTGTGAAGCCAGTATAGTAGCCTACGAAATACGTATTAATTTTCGCTGCCTATAAACATTATATAGTCTATTATTTATTACGGGATAATAAATTTTACAACTTAAGAATATTTTTAAAAAACATGGAAAAGTACTCACAGAATATGAATTCCGGCCTCTTCTTTTATTTAATTTCTTTGAGAGGGAAAATAAATGAGTCCTAAATTACAACATCGTAGCACTGTCTTCAGTTATATTTTGATTGAACACATTCTTATAATATATATATATATATTATATTATATATATATGTAAATATAAAATTCAATTTGTAAGAAGCTTCGATTCACTATTGTCAACAAAGGAGACTTCGGTAATCTTCGTGTATGTTCGGAAAGACGTCATTGATTTTTGAATTCAACATAAAATATCTTCAGTCTTCTCTACATTGTTTGCTTTTTCGTTTCCTAGCCCAGTGCTAAATAGCCGGTCGGAGCCCCCAGCTACTCGATCACTAGAGGTTTCTTGTAATTACTAGCGACGATACTGGTAGATCTCGGAACAGGGAAACAGAATACTGCTTTCTGTCACAAGGACGGAATCCAGTCCGAAACAGTCTGCAAAAAGTATTAGTAGTCTCTATGTTTGTTCCCCCCACCCCACCCGCGCTTGCCGCAGCCCCGTGGTTCTGCGCGGGCCCTGTTTAAGCCACTCTGCTGAACAAAGGAATGTCGTTGATTTTGATAGAATTATTAAAATATTTGTGCTCTTATTTTTGGGCGGTATTGTAATTTCCTACATGTCCCAGCTGCTGGAGGTACATTTTGACTTGAATCTCTATCCATCCGTTGTCTAAGATTCAGTGAAATTTCGGACTGTTAAGTGCGTTCGCGGAGATACATATGTAAATGAGCTGACCGGTAGTAAAGGGACAGTGACCACAGCTGAGTCCAACCTCACTCCACCCCAACCCTGCTGTGTCAGACTGTTTCGTGATAAATCAAAAGGTCAAGATAAAAAGTGATGACAACGAAGTAGGTTTATCTTCCGGGAAGAGAGGTTGGTGACGGGGGGGGGGAAGGGGGGGGCGGCGGAGAAACTTTGTGCGTTTACTTGCTGCACTTATCCCAGGGCATTCTATACTGAGGATGTGCTGTATATTACAGGGAAAGGCGTGGGAATATCTAGCACCTTGTGTACTCCAACACCACGTATGGCGCAACACAAACCATGCCGAGCGCATAATTGTAATCAAAATATTGGAATAATGACATAAATGAACTTTGTGAAAATGCAGTGCTTTTATTGTTAAACCTGGTACTACACATATGTACTAGCCAGCAGGCTGTAAAGGATGCAACACGACTAATAATTGTCACACATAATTACTGCGAGACAAACCACATTTCATTATGTGTAGAAGGGGCGCTAAACACAATTAAATGGAAAATTCATCACAAAGACCGGGCGAAAGACTAAGATATAAAAATGCTGCTCTTAATACATAAAGTGTGGACTCTAGATAAGACAGAAAGGAAGGAAGTTGTGACTTGTGAAGGTGGGGGAGGAGGGTTTGAGAAGGCGAGCGTTTCGGCAAAACACGGGAGCGCTGGGAGGTAATTAGTGAGTATCAAGAAAATAAGGAGGCTTTGCGAGCACTAATTAACTAGCAGGAGTTCGCGTTTCACGCAAGGGGGGTTTGCCACTGCTGCTGGCGGCTTAGTTACCGTCTCCAGACTAGCAAGGAGGAAGAGGGGCCAGTGCAAAGAAAGTTAAGATAATGCATTAGTCTGATTATTTATTACGACAGTACTTTGTAAGAAAGGGTGACGACGTAGGTCAGCAGATATTACCTTTCCTGGAATTATTTAGAAGAGGGAACCGTTGAAAACCACATTATATGGCAGAGTGCCGAGACTTTCTGTAATTATTCTTTCCGCTCCCCTTACCTTACACAGGCGGGATGGCACAGCTAGTATAGGGACTAGGCTACGACGTGGACGATCCAGGGTTAAATTCCCGGTAGATGAAACAGATTTGTATTTTCACCAAAGTCCACACTGTATCTGGGGTCCATTTAGCCTCATATTCACTGGGTACCGGGGTTCTTTCCGTGGGTTAAAGAGAGCGGGGCGTGAAGTTGACCAACCTCCTCATCTAGTGCAGACATTAAGAATGCTTAAATTATATACACAGTAAAATATCGTTAGTTCAGATCCCGATTGTTCGTGGTTCCGCTTCGCCCGAGCAGATGCGCTGTAGTGAAAGTCATTTCTAGTATGGGTACAGAATTCGGTGGAATTTCGCATTTCTGTTTGCACAGTTGTCTTTCTGGTATTGCTGTACTGCTTTTAGCCGTTGTCATTTGTGTGTTATTGTGTATTTTTATGTGATTCGAGTGCGTAATTTAACGCACCCTAACAAAGAATGCTACAAGCAAAATAAAATATTTTCTAAATTGTCGTAATTCGTGTAGGCAGAGTTTTCGCTAATTCGAGGCCATCGCGGTCCAGTTCACCTCGAACTACCGAGATACATGTTCGCATTCCTTTCAATTGATAGTTAAAGCCAGAACAAGTTGGACGGAATTACGAAAGGCAATTTCAACACGAACACAAAATGTAACATAAATATATGTGCAATAAAATGTATCGTAACATACCACATTATAATATATAATATATTTATATACAAACCCCGATGTATTTTCACTGTTTGTAGACCGCAATTTGTGTGGCGATATATCGAGGGTGGCGATGAATCAAAATACTGTATTATAGGGAACTGCTGTTCACAGACTTTCACGGAGAATAAGTGAATGTGGCGTGATCGTTGCTTAGCAGTATCACACACACACACACACACACACACACACACACACACACACACACACTCGTATATACTCCGCAAGTCGGGAACTTACTGTACGCCTCAAAGGTACAGGTACGAATATTGCCCATTTGCAATAAAGTATATTCTTCATTAAGTATTTTTCCCCCATTTCCACTAATGTTTATCATTTTACGCTTGACTTACCTTGTTAGTGCAAGTTGCCGTGTTGACCGTCTTTCCTCCACGCCTGTTACTGATTGAAGAATACGCCAGAAAGACTGAAATACGTCAATACAATTCTGGCTGTTTTCACCACACATTGTCATGTCTCCTAAAGGCTTCGGTCACTTTTGGAATTAAACCAACGTTCTCAGTTCTCTTGTATTCCACCTGTTCTGGAACAAAACACGTGCTCTCTTATAGGCGCATCTCTTTGAAATTATGTTCCATTCTCTTACCTACTGATAGAAATACTTAAGGCGACGCTTAATAATTACTATACGCCGTCATCATTGTCATCATTATAGAGGAGTAAAAAAGTCAGTAAAAAAAGATAGAATATAATGTGGGTAAGGGGAAATTAAGAAGAAAGTAACAGCATAAAAGAAAAGAATAGAAAACCGCGGAAGAATGCTAAGTTGAAGTATCCATACAAGTAAATCACAGCTGTTCTTGATGGAGACTTTAACGGTCCAGCAATTAAAACAGTCGTTCCTATCCTTTTGTGCTCTCATTACTACAACGGTATTATCAAGTTAATCGATATGGACATGGAAGGTTTATCTATCCTATTGTATTTAAGGTTCTTTAAAACCATCTACGTAAACTAGCTTGAGAAAAACTGAATATAACCTGTAGTTACATTCCATAATTCTTTCCTGAAAAGGCACTTGAAGTGGTAAATATTTAAAAAGTGAACGTGAAAGGTAATCTTGAACTGATTATTCGCTTGAACAAAGTCCAGCGTCTTACTTTTTGATATAAGGAAAACAAGATCTAGGATATGAGCGTAACCCAACACGTTATGACCCTAATCTTCACACATGAAATATAAATCTTTTGGAAAGGACGTGGCTTTTCTTCTTATCGTCTAAGACGATGGGCGAATTTCGAATTGACAGCCACAAATCGTGTGCCACAACCTCGTCAAATAACGTCAAATGTACTTGAAGATAATGATGGCCGAAATAGGCCAGAATTTCAATGTAGGATCGTTTCATTTTACACAATATGTAATTACAATCGCAGAGGGTGTAGTTTATTAGATTTACCATGTCCTCTTAAAGTATTCTTTTGCAATCCTGCATTGAGAAGTCTAGCTTGCCTACCGTGATTCATATTACGATGAAGATGTAGATGAAGAAGAATAAAAATAAACATAATGAAAGACAGATTAATTAATACACGTAAAAGAGATAATATCTAAATTCTGGTTAAGCCTACCTGCAATTTGTATCGTTACGACTACCACAAATCAAAATCCAAAATTAAATTAGACATATATTTAAAGTCTGAGACTCTCAAGGCAGTGAAAAAAAAACAACGGGCGTCTGGGCTGTGGCGTCGTGTAGTCGGGTAGATACTCGCCAAAATTTGTCAGGAACTGTTGAACTAAACGATATGTTATTTTGCTGCTTAGAACCTTTAGGCTAATGCTTTGGTGCCACCTCAGAGCAGGCAAAGACCGATTGTTCACATTTTTTCCGCTTAATAATTCACAGTCAGCCTATTATCTGAAGCTTCACAGCATATGCAGCTTACATAGTCTTATTAAATAATCCAATACTAGAACATTCAATATGGGTCAAAAAGAAATGTTATTTTGTACGTTGATAAAATATCAACATGATATCATAGAAAACTCCCTAAAATTTATCACAAAATTTAAAATTAAATTCGACAATGCAGCAGCCCAACATGGTACTATGGTGTCACACATTAAATTAAAATCTGCGAACATCCACAGTCACTTACAGTTCGCAAACTAGCCATTGAAATACTACGGAACTCCGATCCTGCTCTGAAGAAAGCGCCTGTGAGAGACGAGTGGGGAGTGAAGAAGCAGCGTCTTTGTGCTCCCATGTCCAATTGTTCTGTCACATTTCCTTCAGATAAAAAGCGAATGACTTAGTGTTATTGAAGTGTTGGGATACATCTCCTCTAGCCTGGTGAACACAGCTTTTATACTGTCTCCTTTGCATGTCCTATCCATTACCTTTAGTTACCTAACAGGAAAGGAACCCAAAGCCTTGTTCACACCCAGTCGATCTGTTCTCGCTGCTGATAATCTAGGTTCTGTGCTTCTGTATTTGTTTCATTCTTCCTTTGTTTTATGTTGCAACATTTTCGGAACTAATAGTTGAATAGGACAACTGTTCCTAATAATAAATTCGGAAAAGCATATTTCACTTATAGCTTAGCAATTTCCTGGAGGAGCTGAAAAAAAAAGAAAACACCTGCCTTTAGGTAAACTTACTCCATGCATATATTCGAACACTATGTGTGGCCTACATAGTTGATTGAGTCCCTCTATAGAGCGCCACTTACGAATTATTAATCACATAGTGGTCGTCTTTTTTGGTTGTCACACTTCCGACCACGATTTAAACAACCACTGTGAAAACATTAAAACGTAAATTTGAATTAATTTGTTTAAAGGATATGTTACATAATGAAATGGATATTTTTTAACATGTTGATAAATAAATAGAACTAAATTTTAAAATTATTTCTGGTATTTTGATTTCAATTATGGAAGTAAAAAGTTAGCACTAGGTCACGGCATTGATGAAAACTGTAATGACTGTTTGTCATACATACTTTAAGAAAACAAACATCGCTTACCGAGTGTTTGCACAGCCGGAGGGTAGAGACTAAATGGTATGTGAGAACGTAAAATTATGGAGTCTTATTTGTGAATAACGTTTACAAGTTCCTCAGTAATCTATGTTATAAATGTAAACTATTTAGCGAAAACCATCTTATTTCTTAAGTTAAGTAAACATATTTACATTTTAGGTAGTTTTATAATTAATTAACTTAGTCTAATTTAAGGCAGTATATTATCACTTAAGAGGACTAACTGAAGAAAACCGCAGAATAATGGTTTGGATCTGATACCTTTCGAAAATGCAAACGTAGTGGTAGTCATTCAATTGCTAAAAGCAATGATAATATTCTGTCGTGATTTATGGGAAAGGAAAAAAAAATTGTTATTTGCACATGATACTGTTGTGAAAATGAGTTCGAGAAAAAGATTGTCTTTCTCCCAGGAATTCAATTAACATTTAATTAACGAACTAGACTCTGAAATTTTAATGTTATGGTGCCTGACGTCATAATGTATGGCAGTTTTGAAAGCTGAATAATTCCTTTGAAACCTGTATTCTCTGATTCAGAAATAATGACGTGTATGTGCAATATTCAATTAGTTTAGCTCAATATTTCATTCGTTTTACCGTTAGAGTAAGGATCCATCGAGCTACGTAGATAATGGCCGTATTAGTATAATATGCATGTCATCTCTCATTCGACATTCCCCTACTGCCATACGTTATCCACTACAGTGATACTTTGAACCCTTTGATGGCGTGATATTTAGCAGAGCGCAAATCTTTTGCCTTATGTCGTCAGTAAGGACATAAATTCAAATTACGAAATGCAGGCGTAGTTAGCTTCCAATGTCAGGAGACGATAGGTTATGTTTATTGCTGCTGATAATAACACAGACCTAAAATACGCGACAAATAATGCCGGGCCTCAGGACGCTAGTTTTATCAGTGTGTATGTGTAATGTGTAAGTTTCTGTTCTATTTGTTATCGCTCTAGGACACTGTGTGGCTCGCTGTCTAGTGGAAGGACTTCTACGGTCACTCGGAACATAGGGCGGTAAAGAATGGAGCTGGTAACATCCGTGTTAAAGACGAATTAATTGAAATAATAATTTTAGAGTGTGCCCTGTTGAAAAATGTCTGTACTTCTGAAATTAATCAGCCACCGGAATCGGACTAATGCTAGTGTATTAGAAATCGTCCTTGTGCATGAAGCAAAACTGGAAGCAGACGTTGAGGTTTAGCTCCACATGTTTGTCACTTCCACAGTACCGTGACGTGCAGCACATCGACGTTAGAAGAAGCACGGAATTGCGACGTGTGGGTGACGTGCGCTCTGCATACAGAACGACCCGCTGTGAACCAAGTGTGCAAGTGGTGGCGCTGTATCTCGCAGACTGCAGTACATCACTCAGCTATTTACGGCTTGCTCATGTTTTCCTACAGTGCCATATCGGCGGCTTTCACTAGAACGACCGTTAACGCCTTATCAGAATCATGCTGCAGCAGTAAATAAAAGCACAATATTGGTCACGTACCGATTAATCAAGTCGGTATAAGACTCTGATTAATTGTTCTTACTACTTAGTTCGGATTTCCGAAAGGAAGATCGGGCTTATGGGGAGGTAATATTCGAATGCGTACGCGTGTGACCCCTTACAACTTGAAATCGATGAGACAATTTGTGTAAGATATGCGACCGAACATAACTGCTACATAAAGATATTAAATAAATGTATTTACCATAATCGATAGGTCATACGACTCTGAGAAAGTCTGGTGTGTATATTGTAAGAAGAGGAGAATAATAAGACATTAATAACAAGAAAATTATGATAAAACAATTATGAAAAAAATATTTACCTGTTTTGTGCCGGAAGCACCTGGATTTTGCCCCTGTTTCTAAAAACGATTTAATAAACTGATTTAAGAAGACTACACGTAAAGTTCCACACATTTATAATTTCGACACTACACTAGATGAAGCACAGCACATACATGTACATTTCTTGGCCTCAGACCAAACGTATGTCACGATTTTACAGGTTTCGTAACTGAAAGGTAATAAAATCGACACTACATTTACAAGCAAGTTGGTTATATGAGATTATTTATAGACATATAACTCGTGCGTGACACGCTGAAAATGACCAAAAGTCATGTAGAATTTTATGTAATATTTGACGTTGTTTCACCGATGTGTATCGGGTTAGGTTTTTTTGTGTGTGACACCGTGTAGGATTATCTGTTTACACTAACATTTCGGAAACCTTTGTATCCACATATAAGCATACACGGTTTGGCAGCCACAAAACCATAACTTATAAAAGCGCACGCTCGCACGCACACACACATATACACCTACACCGCTGTGAAAACCGCAAATCTTTTATCAGTTCTTTCTGTGCAGGGAGTAGGCCTCAAAAGTAGAATAATATTAAAAGGAATTTTATGTATGGAGTGTGAAGTAAATTAATCGGAGTCAGTTTAGAATCCAGAGGCGGCTCTTGTGAAGAGGAAATAAAACGTTCGGGTTTCATAAGGGGAGGGGGGGAATGTTTGAATATCTGAGCGAATATTCGCGTCCATGAAATTAGTTTACACTCTTGCTACATTGTACCATTGAGTGAGATGATGCCGAATAATGAATTACGAAGTATTTTGTAGCAATCAGTTCATTTCAACACACTATCCCCTGTGCTTCGAAAAACCAACATAATAGCACTTTCGGTCTGTCAGTGTTGCCGCTAATATGCCGAGTATAGGCCCATTTCTGATGCCAGTTAGACATGTTGTTGCTGTACCAAAATATTCTGTACCGAATAATTCTGTCTGAAGAACTTGATCTGGCTTGCGAGTCATATATTGGTTATGCCTTACATTCCAAAGTTTTGAAGCTTGTAGTTTGGTTTACTGTGTTCATCTATGCAGTGAGCCGGGACAGCATAGTCGGTACAGTGACTAGCCTACGGGTTGAAAGACTGAGAAAACGTTCTTCGATTACTTTCATGGGAAAATTGTTTTTTGTTCTCCCAAGCTTCCTGACCGACTCTGGGGTCACACAGCCTCCTATACAATGGGCACAGCTGGCGCTTTCCGAGGGGGTAAATCAGCCGGGACGTGAAGTTTATCACTCACCTATAATTGCCGAGGTTAAGAGTGAGTGGAACTGTACTTCAGCTTCCCACATGCCTTCATGCGGTGCACAGGAACAGATTACGTAAAGTTAAACTTTAAGAAAACATATGTGATTGGAAACTATATGAAAGGAAGTAGTCGTTTTGTATTATATGGCATTATCAGAGCGTTTACCTCGAGCGTCTGGAGGGAAAAACAAAAAGCCGATGTCCGGTTTGAGATTTGAACCTAGTATCTCCCAAATACGAATCAGTTGCTATGTCACTGTACTACAACTTGCGGTTATATAAATTGTTCTCTACAGACTCGTCGAGGGCACTCCTTGATGATGTGTTATGAGAGCTTAATATGGGAGTAGTAATTAGTGAACAGAGTGAGGGACAAAGATAGAAGGACATGTATGATGAGATCTCGGCACAGAATGTTGAGGAAGAAGAGTAAGGACACGGTGGAGTAATGAAGGAACGAGCATAGCCAATGTCAGATAACAGTTCCTGTCATTATGCGCCGATCGTATGCCACGAGTCTACTCTGCTAAAAGGGAACTTCTCTATTGTTAAGTAATTAGAGTTTACCGTTGATTTGAACGGTCCGGCGACGAATATGTGAACGTTACGCTTGCTACTCGGCTGCAATCAGTGGAACGAAGAGACAAGGCCCACACTATGTATCCATTAACGTTTTCTTGGAAAACTTCCTATTTCACTGCCATCGGGATATTGCATAATTTTATTGACGATTGAGGGATACGCCTGAAAGCTACTACTGCAACTGATATTTACTGGAAATATGAAAATTACCTAAATCGATACTCCTATGATTAAAAAGTACTGCAATAAAATGCATATATTTTCACGCATGCTCACGTACATACCGACTATGTTATGGAGTGGACGCTCCGGGGTTCGAATACCGGCAAGGAGAAGAAATTCTTCTCTTCTCTGAAACGTCCAGACCGGCTCCGAGGTACATCCACCCTCTTATTCAACGGGTATCAGGTTCTTTCCCAGAGATAAAGCGGTTGGAGCGTGAGGTTGACCACTCACATCCATCTAGCGCCTAGGTTGAGAATGAGTCGATCTATAGGCTACGTCTACTCCCTCAGCATGCCTCATAGCACGGACAGGGACAACTTTTTACGCATGTATACAAACGTATATTCATTCATTCATACGTACATGAATACATGCATGCATTCTTTCATAAATATGTCGACAACATTTCTAATGCCATGTTTTGTGAAATTTTGTCAGCTGGTTCAAACATTGAAATGGAGGACACCTACACTAACACACTACACTAGACACACACACTACACTACACGAGACACACCTACACAATGTGTGCAACAGACACACACATATACAGCACGGTAATCTCAAAAGCGTTTTCTTCGTTTGTAGGAAGGAAACAGGTCTAAAATTAGGCTTGTGGTAGCACCTTGCTGTGTGTACATTTCTCCATTCCAACTTTTTAATCAACTAACATATTTTGTAGGAACTTGGTGTGAATATTTCGTCATCCAAGGACACCTCATGACCTTATTTTTCAATATATAATAGTTAATAATGCATCAGGGCGCTAGTATGAACTTGTAAATGGGGCGACACTAGCGACACTTATATGAGGTCCGAAAATTATCTGTGGTGGTAATAGAATTTCGAAACATATTTTATTTTGAGAAATCATATTTGTATATAATGTAAGTAACAAGATGGTGGTCGTGCGAATATTCTAGCTAGCTTCCGGTCTGATGGCAATAAATAACGAATCATTTAATCTAGGCATCTGAATTGCGATAGGCCTAAGAAGGCAGCTCATGAACGTATCCATAAACCATGCAAGGTATTTTGTGTGAAGTCAAACGATATAAACACGGCAACGATGGGAAAATTTAAGGTTATATGCGCAATTTTAACTTATAGACCCTAGAGAATTTGTATTTAAATACGGCGTTCTTCACATAAATAAAATAAACAACATTTGTTATCAATACACGTGAGTATTAGAGCTATAAGTGTAGGCAGCAGGACAGAAGGCTTCTGAGTACTACCTGGAAGTCCTTATTTACTTTAATGTTACGTCATGTATTACTTTCCGCATTTGCTGGCACTGTTCTGCTTCAGCAGTGTACAGTAATTGGCTTGGAAGGTCTTTGTCTAACTACTTCGATCCGTCTTCTAGCCAAGAGAAGAATGTGGATTGGCTGTATTTGTCGTGACAGAACGGTGATTATTTCGTTTGAGCAGACAAATTTAACAACGGCTCCACTGTGGTCTGCATGTCAGTAGGAGCAAGTGGTTTCGGATAGCCTTGTGCTTAATTGATTTTATGCAGTCTTAAGTAGCATGACTATAGCACTTCTAATGGACATTCCATCGGTGTTCTTTAGTTCCTGACGCTTTGGCAGAATTTCATTCAGTTCTTTGTGACGATTTAGTAAGCTGAGAAAATTATGGTTTTTGTGTTACATAAAGGTAAAGTTAACCCCTTAACATGCCTACGCAGACATAGGGGGGAGGCGAAAGTATAGCTCCAACCCATTCGTTACCTCGGCGCTAGAAGGGGATGGTTGGTCAGCATTATGCCCCAGCCGCTTTACCCGAGGGAAAGGCCCGGTATCCATTGTACAGGAGGCTGGGTGAAACTCGGGAACTTTCTAGACGGGTATGGGAAACCTCACCATCACAGGGATTCGATCTCCGGACCGTCCAGTCCGTTATGTCACGTAAACAAACTAAAATTGTCACTGTAATGTTGGCCAGGAATATAAATTAGGATGTACGTATGTTGTTAAATTGAATAAAATTTTAAAATATGTTACGGACAAATTTAGAGCGTAATGCACGAGGTACCGCTGCTTTATTCAATTTAATTCGTTTGACCACATTGTAGCCAAAATTATATAAAATAATATAACTTTATAATATTAAGCCTAATTGTGACATTTAAGTATAGAAAGGTAACTTCTAACAAGTAAGAGAACACTAAGAACACTGGCATGTAAATTAAGTATCATAGCAGATTCCTTCTGGTTTAGAGTTCAATAAGTATGAGTTAAATTAACTTTGTAACGGACAAAGAGCTTTGGGAGCTGCTTTCTTCCACCTAGTGCCGAGTTAAGAATGAGTGAAGCCATGCCTCAACTTCCTATGTGACTTCACGTGGATGTATAGGGACTTTACTATGTAATTAAATCAAATTTACCTTTTTAAAGTAATTTTCCAACAAGTTTCTAAATCGCTTTTATTAAAGAATCCGCTTATCTCACGGCCGTAGACCTATCAAAGAAAATATATGTGTGCAAGTTTTTGTTGTTGACGGATTATCAATAAGCATAAGTGAAGCATAAGTTTTATACAGTAAACGGAATATGTTTTTATTTAGGCCACGGAACGTGCAACAAGTTCTGCATTTGTTCTTTGTTTGTGCTGTCCTACGCGGTTCGAAACTTGCGACAGGACTCTTCCTCTTAAAAGAGTCCTACGAAATATCTACAAACAAAACTGAGAAATCCTGAAATAGGGAGGTTATGGACTCTTTTGGCGTTTAGCAACTTCAGTATAAACAGCGATTTTATGGGTGATTTCTCTATACTATAATTGTTTTAATTTAGCGGGATTTGTACACATTTCATTTTTATCGAAATTGAAGTGGAACTTCACATTAGGTAGCCAGTTGATTTCTTCATTACATATTTGTATTCTACTCTTTAGTGAAATCAAATAATAAGTAATAATTGCATCTGCCCCGAGCTTTCCGAAGCAACAGAACATTTTATCAGTTGGCTTTCCTTGTAAAACCACGTGTGGCTTCTATACCTGATATTTCTTTGACAGTATTTAACCCATCTTACATAAGGGAATTATGAAATTGAGTACGTTAATGTACAGGTGTTTTGGAACAATAGATAGGGCAAGCTGGCCACTCTCTCTTTGTTTCAACACCAACACTGTTGATGGAACCTCAGTACCCTAATGATTCTAATTCCTTAAGCACACCTTAATCATTACGGAAATTTCGTAAGGTGAACTTGTATGTCCAATTAAGGTACTGTATTACTGGTCTGTTTCTTGTGAGGAGAAGAACATGAATGTCATTAATTATACTAATCGTTCAAACACTATGAATATCATTAATTACACCAATCGTCACAACGCATAGAGTTGGTAACATTTCTATCTTAGCCTTATATCAAATGCCTGCAACATATCAAAAGTCGTTAGCGGTCAAAATGCATTAAGTACGAGAAAAGAGAAAGTGACAAATGCAATAAATCAAAACTGGCCGCCACATGAGTGGTTAAAATATATATGTACGTCTAATCGTAGTGATTGCAGGTACAGTTTTTACCCCTAACTGGGCGTCGACGCGTGAAGCTGAACACTCACCTGCATCCAGTGCCAGAGGAGGTATAGAATGCATTAAACTTTACCTCTGCGTGCTGTATATATATATTTGTGCATTGCAAAACTAATTAGTGGCACTGATAAAACCTTTGCAGACCCCGCGTCGTCGGCAAACCCATGGGTCGGGGGGGGGGGGGGGGGGGAGGGCGGTGTAGGATAGGGTCCCTAAGCATACAAAATACTAAAATCTGTTGTGGGTTCTCTTGGACTGGACTTCTTTCTTCGGACAGAAGACAGTATTCTGAATCCTTGTTATTAGATCTCGGAGTACCCTTGGTAATAATTATAAGAAGGGGGGGGGCATTATCGGGCTGCGGAAGCCCCCGATCCGTTATGCACGCTACTGTAACCTATATCTTCTTTCATGTAGTAAGTTACTGTAATTCGATCTGCTTCAGAAGCCAAAGAGTGCTGAAAGTTACCAGTTACATCACTCGTATAAAATTTTCGTTCATTTGGATTTTCATTACTTGAAACTCATCATAAATAAGATCAAATATAGGCTTTCTCCCTATCCTTCCATTTTATGTATACAAAATAGGACTTAATATATAATTAGTATCTAGTCAATTGTCAAGATTCAAAACTGGCATGTTTTACTAATATGTTTAATTTATTATCGGCATTAAATTAGAAATATTTCGGGGGATGGCAGTGCTGATAATTGTCGAGACAGCATTCTAATTACAACGAAATTCGCTCAAAGCCCCATTGAAAAAAGGCAGTTTGTGATTTGCGTACTTAACAGCGCTGTTAGTGGAGGTAAAAGAAGTCTGGTATTTGTCGGAGTGTCGAATTGTTGTTACCGCCGTTTCGGATGAGATTGTCCTGAAGACAGAGGCAGCAAGCTCTTTCTAAACGTCGCTAGCTAATTACTAAGTGACAAGGCGTCCAGTCACAAAAGACTTTAATTTTCAGCCAGTAGTTACTTTGTTGTATTTTAAAAATATAGAGGGTGAGTGAAATGAGAGTGACTTTTTGAAGTTCTGAGGTGCTCACTGCGGTGAAGACAAAGATTAGGGTTATGTGGTATGTCATGCTGTGCAGTTTTACTAGTGCTTCGAGGAATCTGCGACCTCCAATTGCAGGGTAGGAGCAATGATCAATACCTATTTTTACGGCAACCTTCTCCTACTGGCTCACTAGCAGCCAGATTTCTTCCAAGGAATCCATTCTTCTGGTACGTGACACTGCGTCGCTGTGTTTGTTGTTCCCGACGTTTCGAAGGAACGTGTCGCCTTCATCTTCAATTATTCAAGGCCCGTAAACGCGTCTCGCAAAATTAATGACCTCTCTTTCCTACATCATTGTCAACGTAAAGCCTCCAGACAGAACCCACCTCGTCTTCTATTCAATGGGTACCGGGGGTGTTCCTCTGGGGGAAGTTTACCGTTCACCTCCATCTGGTACCGAGCTTAAGACTGCTTGGAACTATACCTGCACTATCTCTTAGGCTTACATGAAGTTCCAACGGATTTTAGTCCTTTTTCCGCTCGACTTATCCTTCTACCCTGAAAAAGGAGGCAGCACTTCTATCCGGAACGTTGTTATCCGTCTATCAGACTACACGAGGTTATATCTCAGACGAGCGCAATTGAAAGCACGAAATGGTATACAGTGACTGGTATATAATTCCCACAATGGAACAGACTCCTGGCACTGCGGGTAACTCCTACCTCCCATTCTCTACGATCAGCATCCATGGACTTTGTTGTTTTGCTATGCTAAACAACAAAGAGTAGTAAACTTCACAGTCCTGATTACTGAAACGATAAATCCAAATCACGCTGCAACCTTGTGACGCGGTAGCGTCGGAACATATTTACTGAACACAACATAATATGATGGCGAACAAGATGTGAACGCTGAGCGTGATATAAGTTATTGCAGATTGTCTGCTTATGATCTTGTTTCGAAAGCGACTGAGATTTTATCGCCGTTTTCATTTACAAACACAATAAATTTCTTCCCTTCCAAGTTGTTGCTGATCATTAACCATAAAACACTGTTATCTGTTTTCTGTACTGTAAATATGATCACCGTTACGCTTCCTGTTGCCGACGATGTCTGCACACAATGACGCTGCCTGGACACTCTCCTTGATGATATGCCTAAACCCCTTCTATGCTCCAGACAATAAAAGAGACCAAGGAACCACCGTTGCCAAATTCTGTAACTCTACATCATTTATCAACTATTGAATTGAAGATTCATTCTCTCATGTCATGGCATAAAGAGCGGTGATTTTCTTCGTAAACATAGCGCATATTTCGTACTGTATGTTGGATCATACGTCCAACTTCCTCTCTAATGGCAACGCAGATACCTCCCCTCCTTCGAATCCTGTTTCGATAAAGGCGCCTGGTACCTCCTCTACCATTGTGTTAGTCACGTACATCCGATAATATCGATGTAAGAATACAAGCGTCTTATTCTAATTATTGTAGGAAATACATGATAAACATACATGAAATCTTCAAAGTTATCTGAAGTTTTATGTATGCAAGGAAGGCATCATGTGGAGGCAGTGTCAGAAAAATTCCACGTTTCATCTTAGATAAATTTCAGTGGAACTTCTTGAAATTTAATAACTAATGTCAACAGTACTTACTATCTGTAGGATTTAACTTTGGGCTTTATCAGTCCAATATGTCCTTCATTACATGAAGGTCGATACTGGGGGTAAAGGCGGCCGGTGCATAGGGCTAACAACCTTGCCACCTTCATGTGCCGATTGTCTGGAAATTTTGGGAGCCTCAACATCCTGAAGGACTAAGGGCCTGACCAGGCCTTGTATAGGCATAGATTACGTTTATCTTTACCTTTACATGAAGATCGAACCTGAAATTATTTGCTGTACAGTTGCTCGATACGGAGAAACTACGGCTGAATGACTAATAACGTAGAACTCGTGAAGTTATAAATATTCTCTTGGAAACTCTCCCTCTTAAGCAGCACAATAGACCATAAGCATACAGTGTAATTAGATTGCAACAATAGAAATGTGTGTGAAATAAATAGACCTCAAGATAAATCAGGCGTGCAAAAAACAAATGAAATATATCTCCACTCTTCTTCAAACTTTGGTGAAAGAAGCCTCTAACCGAATTTCCAGGTTGAGTTGCTCATTTTCTTTATTTGTAAACAAAAGAACCAAACTAAATTCATACATGGATATTATTGGTTCATTTTATAAGATATTATGTCTAATATATACCGTAATAACTACCTGTGTTCCTTACACTGAATCTCTTCAGAGGAAAGAATAATATTTGCAGTAGGAATTTTTTACCCACGTTGAATAGTGGGATAACAGACAACAAACATTAGACTGTGGCTGTAAATAGACATCGTCCGTAGGAGAGCGTGCGCCACGTTTCGACATTTTCCAGGGGCTCTGAGTCACCGAATCTCGCAAGATACTTATGGGACTGTGTGCCAACTGTAAGGCTTACAAGATATTTATAGGACTGTGTGCCAACTGTAAGGCTTACAAGATATTTATGGTACTGTGTGCCAACTTTAAGGCTTACAATTTTTTTCGGTTACATTTGATCCTCGACTGGTAAAAGCAGACCCTGTCGTAAGAATGCAGAATTTCGACAGTGAATTGGTCACAAGACTGCACGTTTTGCACAGTGAATCAGCTGTCACTTCTCCACTAAATATAATAAATAGTGCAAACTGACGCATGTTCACAGCAAAAAATTCATAATATTTGTGAAACCAGATAATAAGTAGAAGTTTGTTTGGTTGAAACACTGTTACAATTGGGTGCCAATCATCGTTACTTTTCACGTTACGTAATTTAAAGAAGTAGTAAGAATACTGTATATTACGCTCTTAAAGAAAGCACTGTACCAAAAATCCACGACATAGGACTGTATTTTCCCCTTGATTTATATAAACTTAGTTTGAAATACCTCTTGACGGATTAGGGGATGTAATGTAGGGTACAAGCTACTTTTTTACCTATGTTTTCTCTATTTTGCATCTGTCTTTGAACTTGGTTTGACGCCTAGGTTGTTGAGAAGAGTGCCTCAATTTTTGTGAAGCTTTTTTCGCATTGGATCGGATGGAAATAAGTTTGTTATTTTGAATACTGTGTACGTAAGAGGTCCTGGTCTTTTTGAAGGTACCAAACCGGCATTAGCGGAAACTAAGGAAATCCACAAATTGTAAAGTTAATTTATTGCTCTATCTAGACTCGAAGAGTGTACTTCCGAATAAATGTTTAGATCTCTGCCACTGCACTAATCCGTCTCCTCGGCTATTATTATTATTATTTTTTTTTTTATGCGGCTACGAGCTTGTTGCCAAACAGACGTGATCACAACTAGAACTGCTACACATCATTTTAAAAGTCAGCTGCTGGCAGAGTAAATCAAAAGTGTAAGTTCATTGTGTATGGAAGGATTAATTACTGTGTCTTGTCACTTGTTACATGTACTGCCAACATACCCACTTTAAAATTTCTTTCCAAGGGGTAGGCCAATGGGATACTTTCGAATTAAAGAAGCCATCCAGTACCCAGTCAGGATTTCATGGGCCTTTAGTTTCTTTCTCACATACGTCCCCATGAAGTGGCACATAGATATCCCCATAGGCCTACTGTTATATGTTGCAAAGAGACATGTATTACCCCACGTCTGCACCCTATGAAAGCTAGCGGAGAAGCTTCCATAGGGTGCAGATACACTTTATATCTGCGCCTATGAACACTCCAGAAACTACCAGATAAATACCTTCAACAAATCTAAAATCTTAATAGGACCTCTTCACGGAGAACCTATTATATCTTCACATTTGAAAAACGGATGATTAAGTCTAAATTTTAATAACGCTCTGTTTTATACGGGAGTACTGGTTACACTTGTAGTGATATTTCACATACTTTAAATAGAGATGCATATGATTAACTCACACCAACAAACGCACCAAAACAAGTTTGTCACTGATTTCTTTATTAAAAGATTTCCCCAATACGCATTTCGGCACTTCAGTTCCCACTTCACTGAAGTGCCGAAATGCGTATTGGGGAAATCTTTTAATAAAGAAATCAGTGACAAACTTGTTTTGGTGCATTTGTTGGTGTGAGTTAATCAATTGTACAAAAATGCACGGGTAAATATAACGTGAAGTTCAAAGATGCATATGTTTTCGACGTGCATTACATCGGACATCGACATTAAATTATATAAAACCTTAGTTTCAATGTAAAGAATGAGATCTCACTTTAAGGAACTTCGTGTTACTTAATTCTTTCAAAGTGTTTTATATTTTGATAACTGATGACGGTCTTAGGCCGAACGATTTTGCAACTTGTCATTAAACAACTGAAAACATTTGTATTGTGATCGACGGTTTATATATTGCTTCGTTATACTAAATTACCTTACTATTATGCGTTCAGTTTGTAGAACTTCATGTAAATGACGTATCACAAACGATTTTTTTAAATGGTAAATTCAAATTCAAAGAATTTTTGGTTCGGCTTACATATTCTACATTTGTAATAAGTAGTTATGTATGGAATGTCCATGCACATAAAAATGCATGTTCCAGCAGCAAGAGTTAATATAAAAAGCAGGTAATCGGTGGGGAGAGATGAAACAGAGAATGAGATACGAAAGAAACCACAACTGAGGGAGATGCTGAGAGAGTATAGAACGTGATCCCTTGGGGCATGATGAAGTCCCCGAGAGCAATGACCCTTGTGCCCTGACCGCATCCACCGCGTGCCGCTATCAGCTTCGCAATTCTGTTGGGATTTTAGGAAGAAACGGTACAAACCGGCCTCAAGCATTGGTACATGTGAAGACCAACTGTAGCAGAGTGGCCTTGCATTGGTTTTTGTACCAACACTGAAATCAAATTGTAGGCTTAACTCCTTTGAAAGGCACCAACGTTAGGAGAAACTTGTTGCCTCCGTCTCCAGGACGGTCCACTCTTCTTGGACTACCCTGAAGATGGAAGCAACAAACTATTCTGAAACGTTGTAGACTACCCTGAAGAGAATTCCAACAAGCTCATCTTAAATGTTCGCACGCATAAATCGAGTCACGCGACGTCATATACCAGAAGTCTCAATCTCTTAAGTGGTGTTTTTTTTTATAAAACTCCGTGATAAAATAGCAAATGAACAAGCATTTCAGAGTAATAATTCTCCAACAGCTCTTTCCTCGACTTTCTTCTTTACAAGACACTGTAATAATTTATCCTTCATCAGCTGCATATCGGGTCAGGGAAACCGGTTTCACGAGAAATAACGATAATGAAACTGTCGTGCAGCAATTATTTTATTTTACGCAAATAATTACATGTTTATGTCAAGTTGTAGACGATCTTCACGTGTGCCCACTATATCTGACATTCTCGGAGAGCATTTAATGGAATTTGTAACAGGTGGCTGCAAATTGTAATTATTATATTTTGATGGTATACTGTAAGGAAATGCGTAATGAATTAATTAGGTACATTATGATAATTTCTAAATTTATATATATTAACATTTTAAAGGCTAACATTAACCTGAATTGCATTTAAAGATTCATTTTGTACCGCGCAGTAAGCACATTTCTTCTCGGTTACAAAAACAATTCTCGTAGTGCTGCATAAAAAAAATCGCTGTTTGTTCTGAGAACTATACAAAACACGTAAATACATTCGGTGGACCGAACGTAGAATTTTTGAACGGTAAACCTGGTGATACATAAAACAGTGCGAGGGGTTGTTGACAGTCTACCAACCCCTAAGCTGGAAGACCACACTTGTCGGCTCTGTGCTACAGCTTCTTTTATATATTCACGGCTACCCATAAAATTTAGGGGCCTAAGAGTAAATGGGAGGAGAATATTGAGATAAATCTGAGAGACATGTGTTGCGGGCTGGGCGGTATATACAGACATATTCTTATAAAAAATCCTTCTTTTTACATTTCGTTTTCCTGTTCTGAAAGGCATACACACACACACACGCACACACACACACACACACACAAACATGTATTCTACTGGTCATCACAATATACAATATTATAGCTGCAAGACAAGCCTCTTCATCTTACTGATATTTCTTCTGCAACTACAAGAACCTCTGTGTGCATTAGCCTTCTGTCGCCTTGTAAAGATTCTGCAGATAGTGTACCGATTTTAATCTCACATTTTTAGCGTGTTTTAATCTAAGCATGAAACAGAAGCGTCATTTGCTTTGTGTTGTTAATTTCCTAATGCATTTTTCCGACGTAACAACGGCAGTATAAACATTCAAACACATGCTAGTGCCATTGTACATCTCCACTCATTCGCAATAGTTGAACACGTCACCGTGCGTGAGATGTCTAGAACACCCACTGTTTTGTTACGTTGAAAGGTTCAAGAAATTGTATGTTTTAATTTCAAATCTAGACCTTCTTCCTGCTCATTATAAGCACTATAAAGATCCTACACTAATTAAAATGATACGAACCCTTAATTCTTCAGTTCTTCGAAATATATTTTCTTAAATTAACTGCGAGGAAAATAAGTCTTGTATATAATATTTTATCTCGCTAGATATATAGCAGATATAACACTGGTTGCTTCTGTCATTATGACAGTTCATGCTTGTGAGCACCAGATCTAACGGCTTTGCTGTGTGGATCCTTACGTCGTCATGCACTGGCTATTAGTCTGGCGGCTCAACAACACTCCGCACTTATCTATAACACTATTTCGTGTCGAAATAACTTAAGTGCAAGTAGCGAAGATTAAGAATGAAATTCCTAATAGAATTGGCCGAGAGGTGTATATTTCGCGTTATTTCTGGCGGCTGTTATCTCCTATTTGTGCGTGTTAGTGAGGTGATAAGACAGTTGTAGTCCTTTCTCTTATTAACGAATTCTGTGTAAATGCTGCCCTGCTTTCTCAGAGTCCAGTACATAAAATTTGCCCTGAAAGACCTCAAGAGGTATGAAATACAACATAGTCACAAACATTAGTTTTATAATTTAGAACCGCGCCTTATACTTATAAGAGTCGGCCCAACAGTGAAGTCAGAGAAAGTCTAAAGGATATTCAACGACTATTCCTACAGAAAGTGAAGATGTTTAGATTATATTGCGTGAGTATTATATAGAATAATATAAATTTATCTGGTCCTTTAGAAAGAAAATTAGCAGTTAGGTAAACTGATATGCAAATAATATAAATTGCTGAATTGGGATTTTAAAATTAGGAACAGCGAGATGTGCAAAGGTAATTTAAATTTTCTAGTGTCTTGAAAGGAGGATGTGGAGTCAGTAAAAAATGGCGAGTAAAGAACAATGCAGCTGAAATAGGAAGAAATTTAAGTAAATCTATGTTATTGACGATTGAATTACATTAGAGAGAATTACACGAGTTAACCCTAGGAAATAGGGTATAAGGGATACGGTTTAGAAATATAGATTTGAATGAATAATGCTTATGTACGAAACGTTAAGCCGCAGGTCTATGGTAATTGTATCATTTCTCTGTTAATTAAACAGCGGCATTTTCTAATAACATTACACCTGGACTTTCCATTATTTTGCGTTCAATCGAGTAAGAGTTTTATGGGGAGAACTGGCCTTTATGTAATTTAAAGTACCATTTTAAAATTCTGCAGAAAGGGACAAATAAATAAAAAAAAAATCTGTCAGGTTAACTGGCCTCCGATCTCGATTGTCATCGATATTCTTTGGATTTCGTACCAGAGGCATGTGGGCTCGTTGCTTGATAAGAGTATCGCAGTGTGCTATAACCTACACGACAACCAGTGTCTTAAATTCATTTGGGGAGCTAAGAAACTTCGGAAAGCACCATTGCTATAGTGAATGTTCTTAAGAGTTCTTGCACTTCCCTTGTCTTGTTCATCAATTTCTTCGCTGTTTCTTGTGTCACTTCAACAAATTAATGTATTCCCACTAAATGAGGTACGTATTATTAGCCTTCCACATAAGACTAGCTTATTCGGATATAAAGTTTAGCGGTCACTATCACTCGAAAATGAAGTCACCTGTTATGTAGTATGCATAATCTCCACCCAAGTTTCTTGATAATGAGTGAAGTAATTACGTCCCAAATACGTATGTTAGCCATTCAGCATTATATTTCCTATATTTGATACACATGACGTTTTGGGACGTAATTCTGTTCCAATTTTTAGATATGATTTATACCTGTACTGGTATTCTTTTATCTTAGAGCGTAGGCCTCCCTACAGGCCGATGTAAGCCCAGTCTCCTCTTTACTGGTACAGACGACTCATTCGTCCCGTAGTTAGGAACCGACGTTTTAACTTCTCCATTCAGTTGTATCTACTTTTCAGAGGCTAATAATGTGTGGAGCTCTTAACTCCATTCCGCCTAACTGTTCATGGCTTGGTGCAAATGTACTTTGTATGGGCCTCAATCGTTTATTATCATAAATTCCAGATAAGCGTTCAGTTAACGACTGCGAGCTGCAGAATAAATTTAGCAATGCTCGGACATCCTGAACTGTATGTGTCAGGTTAACGGTTTCGTAGCACATCTGTGAACCATGACGTATGGTGACATCAAATGGCCATGCTGGAATTAACATTTCACATGCTGGTTGTGGCTGTAATTAGGAGGTTGCGGTCGTTTTAATGAAGTGCACGTAACAATTAACGTGATCTCGCACTTCTTGTAGCGCTACCAGAAAGGAGGGGAATATCAGCACAGCTTTGTGGCTTGGCAAGTTGCGCTCACAATTTGCGAAACAGTTCGAGATGAGTTGCCATTTTCAGCTAACTCCATTTAAAATGGATAATTGAGTAAATGCGTGAAATTGGTAGCTGCCGATGCCATTCATGTGACGCAGTATATTAGAACAGTACACAGAGTAGCTACCACAGCGCTTCCCAGGCTAAAATTCTTCTATGGTTAGTAGTACGTTTCAATAAAAAAATTTCCTGGGGAACAATTTTTGCTTTCTTTGTTTCTATTAAAAGTACTTTTGGATTCTTTAGAGATGCTGGACCTTTATTTCGTTTTCCTTGCTAAAGTTTCATTTTCAAGCTCCGTGTTAAAGACTTTTATCCTTGTAGGTACATTTTTATCTATTTGGGAGCCTGCATAATGTAGTTGATATACTGACTAGGCTACGGGCTGGACGAGCCGGGGTTTGAATCCAGCTAGGGCAAGAGATTTTTCCCTTCTCCAAATCATCCGGGCCGGTTCTGGGCCCACCCAGCCTCCTACTCAATGGGTGACGTGGTTTTCTCCCTGGAGTAAAGTGGCCGGGGCCCAATGTAATGGAAAGCTTTATATCTTTGACTGAAATGTTACCGAAGAGGTATCTAAACAGAGTTCTAGTTTATTCAGTTTTGTACCCCTATACACAGGCGTTTCTGCATAACACCGAATTTTCCCGGTACTCAGTTCCTTTACAAGTATGATAATCTAAAAAGGAATAAATAGAAAGAATGAGGAAAAAAAAAGACACTTTCACAACTAACTACATTATGCTGAGTTGATATAAGAGACTCCGTTAGAAAATGAGTATATAATTCATATACTCTGGGTTCTTCATTTCCAACTTTAATAAGAACTGTTCACATTTAATTGTACAGATATCCCACTAATTTTCCACATACTCCCGTCACAACTGACCACGTATCGTATCGTGGGACAAGCTTTTCTATTCCCTGTTGGTACAAAGTCGTGCCCTGTTTCATCAGATATCGTATCACAACTGTTTCCACCTTGCGATCATCTTTAAATGTGTGGGCGTCAGGACTGCGCTTCAAATCTGGCAATAGATAATACGCCTAATAGCCTGGCGACGGATTCATTGGTATACTCACTAAGTACAGGTCATTTAATTATGCAATTATACGCCAGTAATATATTTTCTGACGGACTGTCACAGAACTGTATTCGTATGTGTCTGTTACGGCGCTCCGTGCCGTACCGTGCCCTCTGTTCACACGTCCATGAGTCTTTGAGGGCTGCAACTGCGGTACTAGAAATTTATGCAAGTTCAGGACTAGGGACTCGCGTCCTGCAGACAACCTGCCTTGACCTTCCTTCGGCCGTGAGGTTACGTCAGCATTTTGTTTCTGAGAACTACCTGTACTCTCGTGTTAACAACAGTTCCTGTAACGCCACTGAAAGGCAGATAAATTATCTCCAGTGATATGGAAGTACGCAGTTCATTGTCTTATTGTTACAAGTCCGTGAAACTGCAACGGTTGTTCGCTAATGGGGAGTCATTCAATTAAATCTACTTATATGGGGAGTAGTTATTATTGCCATGTTCTTATTACTTTCCATGTTAAAAAACGAATGTTAATGCAACATGAGAAGAATTTCTGGTCAGATGGATGAATAACATTGTTAACAGTACTGTCATGTAAGTAATGTGGGAAGAAAGAAGTTGTCGTGACTTATTCTAAGTAATTAGATACGAATCTATTAAAGGACTGACGAAGAACACAAAATGTCCAACTCAGAACAACATATTGCGCGCTGTACGTGAACCAGATGCCCTTCGAGCATACGGGACGTTCAGATTGTTTTCACTGGAAGTCTGCTCATTCCACATGCATTGTCGAAGTTACGTTTGACTCATTATGTCTCGCGTGCCACATCGAAAGGGAGGTTGGTAATACGTGTTTAAGATACTGTCCAGAATCGCCGGATAATTTGTGACACTTTGTCAACAGTTTTCTCATAACTTATTTTTTTTTGGTTATTTAAACAAACTTATAGCACCTGTAAGAGTTGTAATGCCGAAAGATGATTATGAGAAGTGAATTTTTTAAATGAAGAAGATTTTTTTTTCCTATTTCAAGATGTTTAATTATGGCGAAGGCATACTCTAAAACAGTCAAGTTATCGGTTGGAATAACTACAGACAGATATTTCTGATTCAATTTCACGCATATAGAAGTTTCATTATGAGAAGAGGGCAGCATATATATTTGCGACTTTATTTACATTTGAACGTTTGATATTTACTTGTTCCAACTGTACCTTATCGGAGTGGTGAGGGACAAAACATTTCCTGGTCTCCAGAAAAGTTGCTTATTTCTGAAGGAATGTGTGACTACGTAAAAAGCCTTCATGTGATGGAGAAGCGAGATACAGACTGCAGTGGTGTTACTGCCATGACGTGTGACGAGGCAGTGAAATAAACTCGTTGTGCAGCGCGGCGCGATGCGTGAGATGCATGCGAAATTTGAACGCGATGCCTCAGCAACAACGGCACAAAGTCCGTCCTTCGCGATTACTTCTTTAAGCCCGACTGGTGATTTGCCATTTGTCTGTACTCTTAGGTTTCCATACAACGTTTCGAAAACTAGGTATGTTTTCATTAACATATGGTGGGGGGGAGGGGTATAATGGTTCTAATCTGGTGGGCCCGGATCAAACATCTAGTCTCTGTCGCTTTCATGACAGATATCTGCTTCAGACTGGTCCACCAGATTAGGAGCCTCTCCATCCGCCCTCTATCTAAAGGCGGAAGAGGCCAGTTGTTTTTGAAAATCTGTGGTACAAAAGCTCCAAAATATGAACAGTTTTCAAAACGTCATGTACGACCATAAGAAATCTGTAAGTCTTGATGATTACTTTCGTTCCTTGCGTCCTTCCTTTCTTATTTCTTTGTTTCATGTTTGCTTTTCCCTTGCTATAGTAGGTTAGACTTTTCCTTGTTTACCTAGCGGCTACACGTACCTGTCGACATTATTCCATGAAGTAAACATAAGTTACGTTCTAAGAGCTCTTAGTATTTGAGACGGTTAATGTGTGATTTTTTTTCGAAGACATTAACGCAGGAGTCTGTAGAAATTTCAATAAACTGCCTGCGTTGTTGAAAATTTTCACTGTCTTCAGCCTTTTGAAGATATTTGAAATAAATAAAAGAGGAATAAGGCTACTTTTGTTAAAAAAACTTTAGTAACAAAATAATTTTAGTACACTGTGACAAACTAGTTTCTTTTAAAATACTTTTTATTTTTTAAAACGACTAAAAGTGTAATAATGTGGTTTCTTACATTTGAGTAAATTTTATATGTAAACACGCTCGTGAAATATATATATATATGCATATATATGGAAATGCTGACATTATATTTGTCATAGGATTTGGTCTTTCGTAAATACTTGAAGCTGTCACCGCAGCAGGTAAATACGGGTTTTAATCATATCTAATTACTTTCATTCTTCTTCATTTTTGTAAGCAATAAATAACCACATAATCACAGTCATCGCTTTATAACCCATTAATTCATCGTAAATTAATTACCATATTTTTTACATGTTAATTTTTCTCTCCTCTCCTTTTCTCTGCTTCAAATTTGTCTTGTTATATCCCTTCCTTCCGTCATTCGTTTTTAGGCGCGTTCTAAAAATTGCGGAAAGCGACTATTAGCTTCGTCATGTCCGTCTGTCTTTCCGAATGGAACAACTCGACTCCCATTCGAAGGATTGTCCTGAAATTTTGTAGTTGAGGATTTTTCGAAAATCTGTCAAGAAAGTTAAACTTCCATTCAAATCTGACCAGAATAACGAGTACTTTACATGCAGACCTATGTACATGTATGATATCTTGCTGAATTCTTCTTAGAATGAGGAATGTTTCAGACAAAAGTTGTAGAAAAAATCAAAATACGTTTTATGTTCAATAACTTTTTTTTTCAAAGAATCCATCCGTTTACGAGATAATATGGAACAATATGGTACAGCTGGACAGGCCACAAATGACAATATAATACGGCGCATGCGCATTGTATGCTGAATAACTAAGGCTGCAAACACACACACAGAATATGTAATACCTATTGCTTTTCCACGGCATCAATGGTTACGCGAACGTGCCTCAATGTTACGTTATACTTACGTTGCCTGTCTTGTTATATCTGCCAGGGCGAATCGTGGTAAGCAGTTTCTTTCGCAACACAGCATTTGTATATCATTAGTGTATTTGTACGCTTCCACGTCTCGTTGCAAGCAGTGTTGCTTCCTGCAGCACAAGACAATTAACCGACTTATAATGTGACCACCCCTGTACCGTGACACAGAAGAATCCCCAGACTGAAGAGGGCCGAGAATGTGACAATGTGCTCTCTGGTCAGGCTTGTCAAGGTGTAAGAGCTCTGATAAGAAAGTTTGTATTAAAATATGCATTGATGAGATTACACACTTTGCTTACCGTTTATGCAATTCATCGTAGAGGTTTCTTTATTCAGGCTATTAAAATCAAATATTGTACACCAGGGGTGCACAGATAACGGGAGCCAGTTCCCCAGGGCGACTATATTTTTTTACGGTGGCGCCTAATGTTTTTGGTGTCTCAGTATGGAACTGGCTTCATGTTACCTGTCTGGAGCCTAGAAGTTTGAGTTGGCTTCTAGATTTTTGGAAACTTTTTGGACCCGTGTTGTACTCGTTTCTCGTCTCATCATACTTCCTTTAGGCAATGCACGGTTGTACAAAGACAGCAGGTAAATGTGTAGATGCACAATCAGATCAGACAGCAAGCAACCAATGTAAGCTAAAATCTGATGTTATTTTCCTGTCCCTGTATGTATTTACTGTGATACACGGAAAGTAAGCCCGCTTATGAGATTGCGCTCTTTTGGGATTTTACGCAGCGTTGAACGATAGTTCTGTACAGGTACGGAACTACCACACCCTTCTGCGCTGCATAAAACCCCCCAAAAAGCACAATCTCATTTACATCGCGGCGGAAGCCTGAAATCACACAAGCCCGCTTATGGTTTTCTGCCGTAACAAATTTAAAATGACAGACTTATAGAGTTGTTAGATATTCATGTATTCAATTGCCTCTTTATATTGGAACACAAAGACGCCACAGAATTCCACTATTTGGTGGCATCCTCAAAGAGGTCGTCAGATCTCACAACTGCTGTTTAATATTATGCTTAAATGTACTTCCTTCTCTCTTTACATTAAGCTATCTTAAGTTATCTTAATATAACTTTCTACATTTCAAACCTCTGGCTTTTGAATTTCCGGTTTATCATTCTATAAATACAAGAAGGATTAATAGAAATAATGGAGCACGTCTTTGCTGGACAAATCAGTTACTCTACTAAAATATGAAAAAATGAGCGTCCTCAGTCGAATGACCCGGCACGACTGTCAGTTTTAAATGGCTGTAAAGGGAATTGTCCTTTCCTGGGAATGGAAGACTGCAACGTCCGATGTTCTGTTTTTGCGCGTATATTGCGGTATGTGGAAGCCAACGTATGCTTATATAGCTGAGCTTGCCGTTGAATTTGGTGGGTTGAAACTAAGGGGGCAGGTGGAATTGGGTGGAGGTGATTCGTCTACCAGTGGGGGGCCTTCTACAAGGCTGATACTCCTGCACTAGCTGTTGATGGTGCCATCCGTCACTCGACCCAGTGGCGCGGCCCGAGGGAACTGGCGTCAGGGCGAAGGGAGGAAGTGATGTAGAGAGTGCATCACTTACTCAATGTCAGTCTCTTACATAAAAAGTGACCACGTTTTAAATTAGAATATTTCTAAGTAGAGTTAATTTAAATATTTTAGAATTGGAATATGTCTACTGAGTATTCAAGTGGTGATTACGACGTGAGGACTTCGTGATGTCATTTCAAGGTTGGAAGAACAGTTTCGATTATTACCATTTGTATATCTCGGAACTAGTGGAGTTACGCCTCCACTCCCCAGCATGCCTCTGTGGCGTTTACAGAAACAACGTTACCTAACACATTATAACGGCGTATATATATAAAACTCAGTGGTGTAGAAACGTTTGATTTCGTTCTGCTTCATACATCCTATTTATAAAATGAAAATGCGCATAATAATCTGTAGGATTCAGAAATCATGTTAGTGGCAGACCCTTTTCGTGTTGCGCCTCGTGCATTATAATCAGTTTCCCCGTTTCACATTGCACTTTGATCATTTATCAGAAGCAACATTTCCTAATAAAGAGTGTAGAGCTTGTGGGAAATTTGTCTAAAGGGTTGAAGGAAGTTTCTAGCCGTACAGAATGACATAATTATCTGTAAACTGAGCTTCATTAGTAATCCTTTCTACTGACGCAATGAATAATACGTACGATACTGGAAATTAAAATTATAAATCTCATTTTTCTCTGTTCCCTCTTACGCCTTTAGAAAGTATATGAAGAAGACATCCTCTTATCCGTTTGTTGGGAACATTAATAATAAGCTCTCACCGCTCTGTTACAACCCTCATCAACCCTTTCTAAGTCGGAAACTGTGGAGGGTGTGGGAGTTTGTTAACGGTCTTTCATATAGGATATCTTGTCCTCGTTATCTTCTTAATTATGAGCTAACTTAATTTTCTTCAGCCTGTCGCCTTGTTTATACAGTATTGTAAAGCTTAGTTATACACCGCACTGCCTGCCTCCACGCTGCAGATTTGTGCAGAGTTCATATTTCACATTCATCTTCTTCGTATTCTTGATAGTCTTCTTTACTCTGTGCTTCGTTTCTGGCTGCGGCTTCTTAGCTATTATTTTCCCTTCATCTTTCTCTTTCCTCGACCATGTTATTATATGATATTATTCCTTAAAAGTGAAGGATGGATTACGTTATAGATATCGTCTCCCTCCTTCAAGATGAAAGTTACCAAGCTGCCTGCCTCATTCTGTGCGCAGCAAATGATTGACGGACTTATGAGACCGTCTCCTTTCTATGTATTGTATAAATCGTGTCGTCCGACTGTAGTAAAGTGCATATAGTTACAGATTAGTGTGCTCACTTTTCACATAAAAAGCACGTCTTTAACAAAATTATGCCAACTCTTAATCTATCCAATTCACACAAAGGTATAAGCTATATATTATTAGTTCAGAGTAATATACCTCTGAGATACAGTTCATTCATGGTATATGTTTGGACTGTTTTTTTTTCAGGTTGTTAATTTACCGTCATTTGTATTACTCGTACAGAGTTTGTGGAGAGTAAGAATGTTCTAAATCCTCAGATCAACGAGTTGTTCTTACCTGGCACGGATGGACACATTTAGAAGTACGGTGTCGAGGTCTCTATGGCTTGGAGACTGTGGCCAAGCATTTCCGCTGCATGTAAGCCTCTACCGAGGTAGCCACAATCAGACATGTTTTTATAACACAGTCGTTTTTAATGACAAGTTGCTATAAAATATACACAATCACGTTTATGACCGACAGACAATTTGAATGCTAAGGTGTTTATTTCATTTAAATTCAGGTTGCTGCTCCATCAAGTATGGAGCAGAGGGAATATTATTCTCGCCTCGTGTCTTTTGTTTAGTCTTCCTGTCATCGTGATTGTTGGGTCGCCTCTCCCGTCCGCCCTCACATACTTCTCTGGAGAAAACAATCTTTCCCTGTCATCTCCCCACTTTATTCGGGATCACTGTCCAGTTCGTAGGTACCCAGTTTAATACTTGCCTCTGCCACCTGTTATCTTGCGTTCTGTAAATGGATCTTCTGTCCCTTCTCTTTTTAATTCCAACGTAAATTCGCATTTACTTTCAGAGTTACACTTCTTGCAGTTACAACGCGCTCGTACCTCTCCAAAAATGCTACCGAACATTATGTTTAACGGCATATCTCGAGGTATGTATTCGGGTGGTAACCGAATAGAATGTAGGCCAGTTTACCAGCCACCCTGACTGATCTAGACGAGCGTACCAGCCAACATGTCTGATCTAGACCCGATTATCAGCCAACCTGACTGATCTAGATCAGTTTCCCAGCTTATATGACAGATCTAGACCACTTTACCATGTACCCTGACTCATACAAATAAGTTTACCAGCTACTGTGACTAATCTAGACCAGTTTAAGAGCTACCCTGGTTGATCTAGACCACTTTGCAAGACACCATGACTGAATTTTCTTTTCCGTCTTGGTGTCTCAAGGCTATCGCTTAATCAGTAACGTTGAGAAAGATACGCTCCCCTTACTACTCATTCACCAGTTACGGTCATTTACTCAACTTATTTGAGGCTACATAACTTAATCATGTTAAAACACAGTTGTTGGATATCTTAAGATACATTAAATAAAAACCTATTTCAACAGCAACCGCCATCTATTATTGGGCATATTATTATTATTATTATTATTATTAGTAGTAGTAGTAGTAGTAGTAGTAGTAGTAGTAGTAGTAGTAGTAGTAGTAGTAGTAAGCCCCGTACTTTTACTGGTTTTCAAGGGGAGCCGGGATAACGTAGTCGGTGTACTGACTAAGCTGCGAGAAATCCTGTTTCTTTTCCCGGTAACAACAGAAGATTTTTCTCGAGAACTTCAAGTCGCTTCTCCTTCCCACGCAGCCTCCTATTCAGTGGTTAGCATGGGCGATTTCACCGGAGGTAAAGCGGTCGTATCGTGAAGCTGAGCACTCACATCCCGTGATGAGGTTAACAATGACTGCAGCTCTACCTGTACTCCCATGATATGCCTTCATGTTGTGTACAGAGGCAACTTTATCGTTCATTTGCCGATTTTCACGATTTAGGCGCTGTGTGTTTCTCAGTACAGGCAGCTACGAGCTCAGTCGCCATCTCCTCGTGTTAAGTCTGTCCTCGTATGAAGCATTACAAACTGCCGTGTAATTAGCAACGTGCTGATAGCCAGCGTCTCGCAGAAAGTCCCTCAGCAGCTGTAAACCTATCTACTGGTAGTTTTCTGTGATTCTGTCTTGCATGTTGCAGCGCGTTGCAAATAAAATTTATTAACTTGACGAATCACGTTTTTCTCGGAGCATATGCAGTGAATAGTGAGAGATAAATAGACGCGGAAGCTGCAATTGTTTTGTCTGCTGTGGGCAAGGTCCGCATGTACACCTGGCGGAGAGCTTTACAAGTCGCTCTGACCTCTGAGGATTCAGCTGCAACTTTGAGGTCACTGAAGGCCAACGGACGTGTGGCTCACCTTTTGACCTTCAAACTGGCACACTATAAATGTGTGGGTTTTACAGCTTAACAAGCTTGCCGGTAGCTAACTAAGCGAATAGGTTGGTATTAAGAATTTCATGGGTTTGCTTTTAAAATTTTGTTTAATGTCCAATTGACCTCTTGAAATTTAGCCCACACATGAAGAAAAAATTCTCAAAATGCAATCCACAGCTCATTACCTATATTACACAGATATAACTAAAATAAAACTGAAGATATATAGGAATAGTACTGTAATATAAAATGAATTAGAAACAATAGTTCTAATAATAATAATAATAATAATAATAATAATAATTTCTCTACTGCTATATAAGAAGTCCTACTTTGAAAATGGATATGTGCTTGGACCAGCTTGAATACTTCTGCTTTGAACTGTAACAATATTGTTTATTTACGAGACAGCAAGAATCAACAACAATTTTCTAGTACTCCGGTAAAATTACAGTTCTATCTATGTAGCGACAGAATTGTTAAACTTCTTATACTGATAAAATAATCAGGAGTATTTTGTTACTCCATATCATAATTATATCACGTTTCAGACTGCTTCATACCCAGCATGTTTTCTGCAGTACCGTCGCCCATTCGCCTGAGGCAAGTTTATTTTGCTACGCTTTGGGTTGAAATTCGCTAGACTATGATCGTGAAGCTAGTACGAACAGTTCATAACAGCCAGTATGCTCCTATATCTACTAGATAAACTAGAAGTGAATACTTTAAATTTTAATTCATAAATTCACCGGGGATTAAGAATCTTGTCAGTTTTTAGAAGTTAATGAAAAGAAAGAATATTCTTAATTGTTCTGCAGAGGTTTCCATTGTTATTATTTCTTGTATTTGCTCAAACTTTAATTCTCTATAGCTTTGCAAAATATGCTATTTAACAGAATTGTTAAAAATATTTTCACTTTTTCAAACAAAATTTTTGTCTTGAAATTAATTAATTATAAATTTTGTCAGTTTCCAGTGGTCTTTTTCAATTATTATTATTATTATTATTATTATTATTAAATAAAATAATGTTAAAATGTGTGGTATAGGTGGCAGGAGTTGTAAAATGAGAAATTCATACAATATTTTAGACGCAATACCTGAAAGGAGACCTATACTTGGATTGTGGGGGGGGGGGGGGGGGGGGAGCAATTTAAAATCAAAATATTCTAAGCCTCTAAATACGTAAACTCTCCAACGCCTGCCACATTCGCTGCCCATTGCACTCTGTATGATTTGATAATCCTAACACATTTTGAGTGTACGTGTTATCAAGCGCCACAGTATTTAATTAGTCCCCTCTCCTCTCACTTCCCTTTGCTAAGACAAGACAGACCTCTCAGCAAACAAAATGTTCAGCTTCTTTCTCATGGCAGTAAACTATTAAACAGTAAGGGGTTTTAAGTGTCACAGTTCTCTAGAACATGGGAAAATAAAATACAGTGACTAACCGGTGAGGATGAAATGTATGTACACGATAGAGAGAGGTACAGAAAGGGTGAGAGGGGGAAAGAGCGATGCTAAACCCCTCTCCACCCACAACATAGCACAGTGGACCCAGTGTCCATAAATTTCCGACCTAATCGTAATGATAGCTATGGGGCCCCTTCCTCTATTCAGTAATGAAAATAGCCATTTGCAAGGCAATAACAGTAATTAGTTATCCCTCGCCTGCACGGGCTTCTGATGAAAAAGTTTGGTACAGGACTGAGGCGCGCTATCACACGTTTCAGCAGATTTCACACTAGTATTCTGGTATTTAACTCATGCACGTGGTTTTGCGTTTGGTGACTACTAAACTGTAATGCAAGAACAATGTACTAAGATTCAGAAAATAAATAAATAATTCCTTTTCATGGCCAAGAACTCCAATTCCTTATTCTGTAAAATATATCTCTTATTTAAATTCTGACAGTCACCCGGCTAGTCAAGATATTAATATCCTCCTACGCGAAAAATATCATCGCTTTGATCACACAAGCCTGAGCCAGACCTTGCTTTATGTTCCGTAACAACCTAGCTTCTTTCATGGCGAAGAGTTGCTAGCACCCGATCAATATCCAGGATGGGGTAGGACCCATTGTCGGCTGTCATACACTTCTTATTCACTATTCCTTGCTATTCGCTGATTTGGCCACACAGAACCTTTCGAGCGCGCCATGACATGGTGATATGGGTTCCACTTTTTGAATACGTGCACAAGACGTAGGACCAATTCTTTATCTTAGGATTCACTATGTTATAGCGATCTGTTAGAAGAAAACCATAGCTAATGAATTAATTAAGGAGCGAAAATAGTATGTTCTGCTCATTAAAGTCTATCTTGCTTTGACGGCTCTTATGATATTTCAATGTGTGTGATGTCTGTTGTTTGGAAGTGTATAAGGGTCAAATTAATTCCTGTGCTCCAATCTGCATACGTTAAGAGGTTACACATTCACTGTTTATTATGATTTTGAACTTATGACACTACACAATGAGCTAAGTATTCTGACTGCGAGTTCATTGTGATTCGTAGATATGAATTATATTTTTTCTTCTTGCAGCTGATATATTCTTTTGTTGCTGGTATTAATTGGCAGGACACGGCACTTCATCACGCGAGCTGGAAGATACCCGTAATTACTGTACAGGGTGTTCCTAAAGTCACGATTTCCTTTACTTACTCCTTTACCTAAACTTGCAAGTTAACTGAAGGTAACTTCTAAGATGCAGATGTAAATGTATGCAGGTTAATAAGGTCGCTTTGTTTGAAAATGATAAAATAGGCAATAAAAATAGCAGAAGCCGAAAATTACCATACTTAAAGCTAGATAATCAAAACATGCAATTATAACTTTTGACCAGGAGGGTTAAAGAAAATTTGAGGCATCTCCGTTTTAATAACCAAGTATGAATTAGAAACAGGGACGCTGTAGCTCGGACGTTTCGCTCAGGAAGTTACATTTAGTGTTGGAAATGTCCTGGAGTATATAACATATGGCCTTCAGATACTGTTTCCCGCCACATAAGACGCTTTTTTCCTGAAAAAGTGTCCGCAAAAATCAACCTGAGCCTTAAAACCTGAAGGTCAAATAGTAGGAATCCGTAGGACCTTGCTAATTATGGGGCGCGTCTTGTCGTTTCTAGCATCTTATAAGCCTGTAAATACGGTACATATTTTAGACTACAAAATATTAGTTAAACCAATAGTAAATGCAATACTGAAACAGCGTTTGACTAACTAACTAAGTAACTAACTCCATGGAGCAGAGTCCTTCTTAAGAAGCTAACAGGTCGTCAGCTAGTCAAAGTCTTCCCCGCGTTTTATGGAACCCGAAGGTTCATTACCGCATTCACAAGAGCCCGCCACCTGTCCCTATCCTGAACCATATCAATCCAGGCCACGCCATCCCATCCCACTTCTTGAAGATCCATTTTAATATTATCCTCCCATCTACGCCTGTTTCTTCCAAGTGGTCTCCTTCCCTCAGGTTTCCCCACCAAAATCCTGTATGCAACTCTCCCCTCCCCCATACGTGCTACATGAAACAGCATTTGAGCGATACAAAATTGAAGCATAAGCGGCAGGACTTCTAATTTTTAAGACTCGTAGATGAGTTTGAGTCCCACACGTCTACAAAGCACAGCAAGTATGTGGCAAACAAGCAGTCGATAATATAACGTAAGCTGACTGTTGTAACATGCAGGACAAGAAGGGCTGACCACGTAATATAATTCTAATTGTTAGCATCTCGCGGCTGGCCATCGTGCCTTCACGCGAACTAATCCCGAAAGCTAATCGAAAGCATGTAATGTTATGTCGTGAAACTTAATGTCGGGTGATTTGTATTGAGCTTTAGAGTGTGGTCTTCTAGCTTGTAAGACCGGATGCCCTAAATATTCAGATAACATTTTCGTACCAGTCTATACGGTGTTAAATCTAGATATATCACGATCTATATCTTCACTTTTGCAGAAACCTAAACTACTGTTTCTTCAGTTGCTGATCAAGTCATGGCCCTGTCCTAAGCACAAAGCCCAAGTGAAGGACTAAGCAAACAGAATGGACAAATATACGTAGTCAAGAAGAGAATGGACAAAGGGAAAGTGGAAGGGGATATTAGTGAAATGATCTTGACATCTGTGCATTATATTTTCTAATTCATGAAGCAGGAAGGAGGATATATAAGCATATTTTATCTCTAAACGTTTGTGTCCTGTGGTGATAAGTATGTTTAAAATGACTTGTAGCTCTCTTATATTTCTTGTCAGCCAGTGCCAGTCCCTAAGATGTTAAGTGTACATTTTTTAAACACCCTGTAGAACGCATTAGTAACTAGTGGCGCCGAGAGTTGCGAGACTATTGGGCTTCAGAATACTATTGTGCCTCTCAAACCTTTTTTTCTGCTGAATTACTTCACAATTCGTTGACAGTGACACATCATGTGACTCTCACAAACTGAACATTCATGTTTTTTCCATCTTGAATAATTAATATAATACTAATATTAGTAAAAATTAAAACACCTATATTTAACGTTATCACAAGAGTTTTTATATAAACATATTTGTTCGCTACCATGTTTCCATTTCATTCCATGGCTCCGGTACTTAGTCACAGCCTCAGAATCGGAGGTCCGGGTTCGATCTCAGGCCAGTCCATGTAGTGGACAGAGTGACGCTGCGACATGTTTCTGTTCGAATACTTCGGACTTCCCCTGTCAGCAGTCTTCCACTCATGCTCCTTACTCATTTTTTCATCTACAATCGACGCTACATAATATTAACAGCTGACAGCATCGATAATCACATTTATACGAACACTTCGCCAAAAACCTGTGGGAAACGGCAAGTTGCTGTGAACAAAATATAAGAATATTATCTAGGCTATTGTTATGATTATTAATAGGAGCAAATATTTTACCAGAATCTTTCAGCTAGGCACATTAAATTAAATTATATTCCAGTCAACAATTATTGGTATGCGTATTTTGTCAGTAAAGTCATTTCTGCCTCTTCATAAACTTAGTGCATTTGGGCTGTCTCTTGCTTAAGCAAACTGGTTTCGTACTTAAATTAAAGAAAATACAAACTCCTCTTCGGATTTCTGAATACCGTTTTAGTTTGTAAGAACTTTCTCATGTTCTACAAGGACCTTTTCTGGGGCTTCTCTTTTCTGTATATTCATAAATGACTTATGCAACCCAATTAATAATCTTAGATATCTTTTCGCTGACGACATCAAAAAGTTTCTTGTCATTAGATCACTTAAGGACTGTGCTCTGCTGTAATTAGATACTGACAGTACAAGAAGCCTGTTAATTGTATGAAACTCAACATTAGTAAAACTAGAATTATTGCTTTGTCAAGTAAAATTAAAGTCTGATGTGTAAATATAAACTCTGTCAATCTTGAAATCCCATACTCTGGGGCGTATCTAGGGGGAGGACAGTGGTGCAATGCCCTTGGCAGCAGAATCCAAAAAGCGGCAGATTGCGCGGGAAAATTGACACTTTCAACGAAAAAAGTGATCTGCCATCAACGATTTTTAAAATATCGATAAAAAATAACAGTAAACTCAACAGGTAACTGTGATTTTTTTTTAAATTCATAATTCCTGTTAGTGGCGGCAATTGTAATTACTGTCTCTGGACGCTAAAGATCCTAGCTGCGCCACTGCCTGTACTTAATGTGTCAAAGACCTGGGAGTATTCCAAACTACGTTTTTATTATAATTTTGATTTCCGCTACGTTGCTGGATCTTCAAGGTCCTGTTATCATTTATTTTTATTACTCCATCATTTATTGATTTTATATTTTACTTTAGTGAGACCTAAATTGGAGTACGTCTCTGTTACCTGAAATTCTGGTACGAATTTGATGCCAGCAGTCTGCAGCAGTCTGCAGATCTCTGTTATAATCATTGCTTCCCTCACGCTCGTTGTAGGTATGGTAATGCATTAGAGTAAATAAAATTGTGTACCTGACGTGTGAGAACACATCAGCTTGATGCAGTACTTTTTACTACTCTTTAGACTTCCTGCTCGGAGATTTAAGCGATTTTTCAACGCTTAGAGTCGACTGCACATGCGCAGTCGTTCTTTTGTCAGAAGCGCATCGGCTGAAGATTTGGTTTGTTGAGACAGCGACATATTAGACAACAAATTGTTATCCTAAAACAGACTTTACATTAACAGGTATATTTTGCCCTTTATCTGCTATACTGCCATATCAGAGATGAATTTGTCGTCTGCATAATAATGTGCAATTTAGCATTTATTTATTAGTTAAAAGAACTTTGTTGCCTTACCTTGTCTTCAGTTTGGTTTTCTTGTTTGTTACTGTATGTATGTATGTCAGACTCTTGAGTCAGGACTTCAATAAAGAATAACTATTATTATTATTGTTATTATTATTATTATTATCACTTTTGTGCAGGCTATTTATAATTATATGCCTGTATATATGTAGTGTTGCAGCTGTTTTGTAGCTGCAATTTATGGTACATATAATGTATTATTATTATTATTATTATTATTGTTTGTCATTAATGTAGGTTATAAACATAGAAGCCTTTAACGATATACGTATTCTATATTATTTACCGTCGTGACGCGTTGTTGTAAAGGATTCGCAAATTAAATCGTACACAGGAAAAGCAAAGAGGACATAAATGGTCTTATGCATTAAAATATTACGACTGCACAACGGTACATAGAGGCTTTACTTAACAAAGACAAAAGGGGCGAGAGAAAGGGAGGAAACTTACACACGGGCGTATATGTGTATGTACGCATTGCGTATAAGATACGGGCCTTTCACTACACAAAGTTACTGACCCTGAATTGAGGAAGGCTTCTGTTGATTACTACTAGGTATTTCTTATGCTAGGTCACATTCGTATTGGCTATATGGAATTAAAATAATTGCAAGTCCTTTCCAACCTTTTAACATTCACGCCAAGCTTCGTGACAGCCATGTACAAAAATTTGTCGCATTTTTTAAATACCATGTGCAAAACAGTTTCATTTCAACTTATTCGGGTACGCTGATCACAAAAATAACACAACAGATATTTGCTATTTTATATTTTTGTTTGAAAAATACCTTTATTTGAATAATCATAAACGTTTATTCATTATGTAAGAATCATATTTGACATTCCGTAACTTCTGGTTCTGCAAACCATCACAAATAAATTATTGTATTTTGAACGATATTTAGAAAATGGCATTACAGTTGTATGTAAACCGGTGATATGATGCACAATTTTTGAATCCATGTTTGAAATCGGCCCATCAGCATTAATGCGAAAATTTAGTTGTGTTCTGTGGTACTGTAACTTTGTTCGCCTATGCTATGGGGGGGGGGGGGGGGCACACGAAAACAAGCAAGCACACACACACACACGTGTCTACACGAATACGTACATAATTAAGTAAATGCTTGGGTGTGAGGATCTTCGTTACGAAGTGAAGAAGTCAAGCTAGAAAATTAGGAAACGAATGAAAGAGGATAGCTCATTGCACCTCACGCCACTGTCTTGGTCCTAGCATTTCAATGTCTCGTAACGCTAGGCTTCTCTTTCAGACGTTACTCTCCGTCCTCAGCATTTTAGACCACCAAGAAGAAACCAAAAATATTCCCCGACTTCATTTTGACAGCTACGAATTTATGGATATGAGATAACTTCTTCGCTTTGCTTTAACTACATAATCATACGAAATATTTACAGAGTGTTAGTAAAGCTTTGCAGTGACCGGGCCAAATAATTTATTTGGTCAACCCTGCATAAAACTCTTATATGGTTTATTAGAGTATTTAGGGTACATTTGTCATTGCTTTGTGCTTACTTTAGACGGTCGAGCAGTTCCAGCTCCAACGTAACAAACTGCTAGATATAAATCATCCGGTGCGATTATATGCCACTCAGACACAAATACCCAGTAGACTACCGTCATCATCCAGACATGCAGCTCCCCCTTCCACAGAACAACAACTCCAGGAGGATACTAATGTCCTAAATACATGTGTCACACCCATTTATATTACCCTAACTAATTCCAGAATCCTGGATACCGAAAAGGAATGTCTGTGTTATAAAGCACAGGCATTACCCGTTCTAACGCGCGTTTGACGATATTTCACTTCTGAAAACCGAGTTTGAAAACTCTTGATGGATTTATGAGTTACAAAGGGCGTCTTAACCAGTACAAATAATTGGAAGTTTATGTAATAATGCCACCAAATTATGAGGTGTGGTAGTATATTTGGTTTCATTTAATTACTGTACTGTGAATTTCACCATCTGAAACCTTCATATCATGAAGGAATATGTGTTATAAAATAAACTGTGTAGAGGGTTGCTTTTAGCTTGGGCCTTGTTTGCCCGGAGCTTTCAAGAGAGCCAGTTCATTACTGTTTTTGTGGGTAATGAATACGTAGGATCCATGCTTTTATCTGGCTGTCATGGACCCATGGTCATGCCCAAAGTGTTGACATTTTTATCTGATTTAAAGAAAATGTCTGTAAGAATATTGCAGTTGTTACTTTAATCTGGTTCATGGATGTGTGACTTATAGAACTGCCTTAACGCCTAGCAATTATTTCAAAATATATTTTCAGACATCAGAACCAGTAAAATATTTTCCTTCACGAATCCTAGCAAATGTTGCACAAAGGTAACATTATAATACGAGTATTAAACGTTCATATATTTTTAATCAGTGAACGCCTACTTTAATACGATTATCTTTAAAGCACTGCCAGTTCAGAGCCACTGTAGATAATGTTACCCTTTACATTCGTGTTTAAAAATTATTTGGTTAAATTTGACGTAAGAAGCAAGATGGAATGAGTCAAAAGTTAAAAGCGGTTGCTAAGGTACATAAAATATTCAGAGAGGGTGAGCGGTATATAGTGACTCGGACACTACAAAGAAAAGTACTGAGAGATGAAGACATAAAAATGGAATATTCTGCCACCAAGAGCTGCCCATGATCCTAGCTGTTTCCTTCCAGAAATGACGACATTTTGCAAGCAAAACTAGAGTTGGTGTCCATACTTCTTTTATACCAAATCCAAAGGTCAGATAATATTGTCATTACAATGACAAAAAAAGGAAAAACTCAAGATAAAATAGGAATATGAAGTCCAGTGGGACTTGTAGGTAAGCTCCTGCAAGTAGAGGGGAAATCAGATAAATGCACAAAGCATCTGCTACTGTGCTGACACTGCATTTGGGCTGGAGGGTGGGGGGGCTGAAGTGGTCCTTCAGAATAATACTTGCCATGAGACTTACAAGCAGAAACGACCAAGTCCAAGAATTATATTTCTAGTCATATATGGTTGTTACTTGCTAACTTGCGGTTAAATAAAATTATAAAGTGTTTTATGTAAAAAAAATTGTTCCTTTTGAGGATTTCGGTATAGATCTAGTAGAATTTTTTTGAACTTGGAACCCCTCATCACATTCTATAGGTTCCATACCCAGCAGCACATGAGAGAGATGAAGAAAAACATGCTGACAAGCCTGCACAGCAGTTCTGTGTTCCGAACATTTGGCATCACGGAGCGCTTACTTATTAGCCTGCAAATCCCCTCCCCAAATTGACCAGTTTGCTGATTTCTTGTGGCAAATAAAGTTGGAATATTTACAAACAAAAGACGTTGAAACTTTAAATACTCTATTAATTCAATGTACGATTTTACTACAAAATCACTTTCTTGACAGGAATGAGAGTAGAAATAGATTGTGTGAGAAAAAAGATAATTCTACTCAGTAGAAAGTATTCAACTCGAGAAGCTCTTAAGCAAACTCTCCGATTTTCAGCTGAGAAGTGCGGTAGAATCTGACTGTACCTCTAACGCGTTAAAATGTTACCTAAAGTATTGATTCATTATAGTAACAGAACCAGCCAGCTAGACTCCTAAATGCCGTTAGACAGAAAGTTTTTATGCCATCAATAAACATAATTTTATTAGTAATTACTTTATAGACGTTTCAGGAACTATTAAATGTCTGTTACAAGTTGTGTGCTTGAAAATACTGAGTGCTACGTCTTCGTCACTTATACTGTAAAAATGGGAGCAGCAACTTCCTCCGAAACGTTGGTAGCAACCTACGAAACTACACTGTAGCATAAGGCGTCTTAATTTTCACTATAATTCCAGACGTCACCAGTTGTTACAGTGATCCAAAGACGTATAAATGCCGTCGTAAGCCTTGTAGGAAAACACAGAGTCCTGTAAGTAAAAACCGACACAAAAGTATCCAGCATTCCAGTTTCTAATAAAAAACATACACTAAAGACTGACTCGAATGACATTTGTAAGGAAGATGTACGGGAATTTATTTAATCACTTATTTATCGAAGATTTCAGTGACTCAGTCTCTCTATCGTGGATTACAAGATGATTAGTAAATACAAGTTTGAAGAGACGTGGAATGAAGCGAGTGTGGCCGACCTTTGAACTGACTGTTGATACGTAAGCCACTTATACGTTAACACTTGACTGGGCGACCAGTTGTGATCTCGGATGAGGGGGGAAACTGCAAACATTCTCTGGTGCCGACACTGACCTGAAAAACTGGAATATAAAGAACCTGATGGCTTGATTTACTGCCATTCCTTGAAGAAGATTTTTCTGGAGCAAAATCCTAAAGTACCTTCTTCATCTCTTTTATCTCTACATACGCTGTGGCTGGTCGCACATTATGTTAAGCCTGTGGATGCTTTAGATGTAGGGGGAAAGGAACTGTATGTTATTTGAATGTATTTACACAAGTCCAGAACGAGAGAAAAGTCAGGTTATCTTTTATTCTACAAAATGCCACACAGATCTTCACAAGTACCTCTCCTTTCCACCCATAAGGATGAAAGTGCGCCGGCTCGGTGTATAGTGGTCTGAAACTTTCCTCGATTTCTAACAATTCGTTCTACTGAACGTAATTACAATGTGTTAAAAAGTATGGGCACAAGGAATGGTCTGCTTGAAGGAGAAGGAGAGGCTGCCTGTAATCATCACATAAAGACTGAGAGGACATTGTAAGATGCTGAAGAGAAGTCGAAGTTCTGACATGAATTAATCAACTTTCAATCGTTTTAAATCTGTAAGCATTAATGTTTTGGTCAAGAAGATTTTCCCCCTATTTCCACATACTTTAAAAAAGTAAAGTTTTCTCTGTCCACGCCATGAAGTCATATAGGCTAGGAGGAACAGAGGTATAGCTCCACTCATTCTGAACCTCAGCACTAGATGAAGATAGGTGGTTAATTTCACGTCCCGGCCGCTTTGCCTCCGGGAAAGAACCCCGGTACCCATTTACTATGAGGCTGGGTCGGCCACAGAATGGGTCTGGACGTTTTGGAGCCGAAAAGTATCCCTTGCCCCTAATAGAACCCACATACTTTAAAGTAACATAATTTTCTCTTTAACCACGAGTACGTTTTCGGTGGAGTATAGATGAGGGGTGACCACGACGCGGCTCGCACACGTCACTTGCGTGGCTCCCGAGTTTACCTGTAAAAAGTAATATTCAGGTAATTGGATTATTTGTACCAACAAATGCACTAAGACAGTTTTTTCACTGTTTTCTTTGTTATTACGATGCCCCAATACGCATTTCGGCAGTTATTCTGCCATCATCAGGGGGTATTTTAAGTGAGTTTTTACATAGACCAATTCTTTGGATACGTCATAACAGTGAGTCAGTATTTGTTACCACATCGTATAAATTTTATTTTGTAAAATTAGTGGTATTGTTAAGCTGAATGGTCCATTCACCACACAGACAGGAGGGAAAGAGGTTTTGCCAACAACATAACACACAGATAACTGGAACACGCTGAAAATAGGACCACGCTGCCATTAATTAATAATTATACTATAGAGGATAGTATAATATACTACTTGATTTTATTGTAATTTTTATAAGTTTTAATAATTTAATAACTTTTAGCAGCTTAACAATACCACTAATTTTACAAAATAAAATTTATACGATGTGGTAACAAATACTGACTCACTGTTATGACGTAACCAAAGAATTGGTCTATGTAAGAACTCCTTAAAATACCCCCTGATGATTGCAGAATAACTGTCGAAATGCGTAATGGGGCATCGTAATAATAAAGAAAACAGTGAAAAAACTGTCTTAGTGCATTTGTTGGTACAAATAATCCAATTATAAGAAGACGCACGGTGAATATAAAGTGAAAAAAAATAATATTCAGGTAGTTTAAATGCACAAGAGGCTGACCGTTTAGGCGTCTGAAAGATTTCCTAAAGGAAAGAGATTTGTAACGGTAACTAACCTTCATCATTTGGGTAAACAGAAATAAGACGTTATCAAATGAGGAAAAGTATTTTAATACTTAATTCATGACCCTTCGTGCATCCTAAAGTGCGGCTCATGAAACTCGTCTAACTGGCCAGCCCTAGTATAGATCTATATACACATTCCCTGAGAAGATTGTTTTTGTCTAACCGAGCATATAGGGCTTGAAATATATGTGACAAGGAACTTAATTATTTCCGTAAGGTGAATTTTAAGGAATTTCAGAACGGATAACGGCTATTGTATGAAGATAAATAAGTACCGTACAGAGTCCTATGTATGTGTCTTGCTCTTCGGTCGTTTGAAAGAGGACAAATGCAAAGTGAATACTTTAGATGCCTTCAATATATTGTAAGAGGCATAACACAAATTCTTACGCCTCTGAACTAATGTTTCCTTCCATTTACTGCAGTACCTATCACTGTGTTACGGATTATTTCATACTCTTGCTTACAAATGAACAAACTTTCAGTGTTCTTTTTTATCTCTTTCGTCATACACTTAAGCATTTTATTGCATGGCCCCAACGTTGTAAATCAACGTCTTTAATGGCATCCGACTGGATAACGACCTAGTTGTGACGTTTAGGTGTCTCAGATGTCGTACCTGTGCCTGTTTTAGGGTGCGGTGAGCTTCAAGGTACTGCCACAGTGCGAACGTCAGAAGTTTGATGTGATGGTATTAGGCCCTGTAATATAGCAGCATCCAAATTATTAATAGCGGGTCATCTTGAGGTCACCAAGTGCCACCATATTTCTCAGCTATGATTATCCGCACAAACTCTCTCACACTCTCTCATTCCCTCTGCCTACGTCACCCAGTATGGCCGTGTGGGCCCCACTGAGCTATGCGACATGGTCAGGGGCCACCTTAACACGACGTTACGTTTCATACTTGGGTTCGTCAAAACAGTGTTATTATAACAGGAACCTGCATTCAACCTCTTGAAGCTGTAAACGATTATATTATTTCTGCGCTGAGAGGCTTGTAGAACGTGATCTAAGCTAGGGATTCTCATGTTTGAAGATTTTTTAATAGATCAGTGCAGGAAATGCTTTCAATTCAATTCATAAACGCATGTAAATTATTAATCCTTTTTTTGTATGGCTGTGGGCTGGACGACCCCTGGTTCTATTCCCGGTGAGAGCAACGAATTTTTTTCTGGTCTGAAGCGTGTAGACCAGTCCTGCGACCCGCCCAGTCTCCTATTCACCAGGTACAGTGGGTTATTTCCCCAGGATTTAAGCGGCCGGAGCGTCAATTTGACAACTAACCACCTACTTCCGAGGTTAAGAATGAGTGGAGCTATACCTTTGCGGTTATGGATTGGACAAGGACAATTTTAATTTGTATGGGTAAGAAACTTTCTGTGAGGGAAGATCACATATTAAGGGCGTTTCAAAAGAAAGTACTCAAAATGTACTTGCACCTGAGAACTAAAATGTAACAAAGAATTTCACAGTGAGAAACTGCAGGGTTTTTACTCTTTTCCTGACAACAGAAAACGGGCGGGGCCAATAGCGCTTATGGGGAAAATGAAAAAGCGCAAGATTTGGTTGGAAATCATTAACTGAAGGAAATAATTTGTAAGATCTGTAGGTATAGTGCAAACGTAACCTGGAAATGCGAAATACGCAGATATCTGGCCTTACTGTTTTCACAGATCGTAGTTCGTAATCCCCTATATTCATTTTTATGTACGATATGAACATGGCGTCAAAAATATGAATATCCTACTCTGTGATTTACAGTTCAGCGACACGGTCGTTTAGGTAACCTCCTCCCATTTCATTCTTCATAACTCTCTTGTTACTTCACCCATACTTCTTCCTAGGTCCATCAGACCAATGTCTCACCAGGGGGCAACAGTGCATGGTATGGGATCCTCTCTCAAACTAATGACTAACGAATTCCGTGTCGATCAAGTCAACAGGAATTATTCCCCGCAAAATGGATTCACGTCTCACCGCAAGCTGTAGCGAAGTCATTCACGACTGCGCTGTAAATTTCGAATCAAAACAGACGTGTAAACAATGACGCTAACGAATATCTTGCATTGAGACACGAGAAGAATCCGCATTGAACATCAAATATTCCTTTCTCTCTATGTATGTTTTTTCCTTTTTACCGTACTACTTTTGTCCTTCTCTTCTTCCTTTCTTCCATTTCTTCCTGTTCTTTTTCTTTTTCCTTTCAGTATGAGCGCGTTAGAATATAATGTGTCGTGGCCTGTCTTAATTAACGGAAGTTCGCACGACTTGGTGGCAGTATTATGTCAGATGTATGAAGTTAAAATAAAATACTTATAAACAGACAGATTCGTTTAACCGTCATTCCCACTTGGCGTGTGATATCTTGAAGCGAAAATTAAACAGTGGTAATCATATATGACGGGGGTCGCGGTGGCGCAGTTGGTTGAGACACTGCGCTACAAACCGGAACGTCGCGGGTTCGATTCCCGATGGTATAACTGGAATTTTTCACTGACACAATCGTTTCGGTCGCACTATGGGCCTGGGGTCGACTCAGCCTCTAACATAAATGAGTACCGGGAATCTTTTCTGGGGGGTAAAGGCGTAGGGCTGACAACCTTACCACCTTCATGTGCCGATTGTCTAAAAACCTGGGAGCCTCGACCTCCTGGAGCCCTAAACGGCCTTCCTAGACCTGTATGGGACTTTACCTTTAATCATACGAGTATATGACACCTGGTTTAACGTTACAGAAATCAGGATTTCTCTTACAGACGGTATTTATTACGTAATTTTTTTCGTTAGAAACAATGAAATTTTCCTGAAAATAATTAGCTGAGTTCATTTTATAACAGATGTCATATGTACTCTGTGAGGTACGACACAAATTTTTATATATGTTTAGATAAGCATTCCTGTTAACGCTTTAGATTGTGGTTTTATCGTCAGATGACGAGAACGTATCGTGCGCTGCAACCACATGGTGCTGTCAGTGTTTCTCAACCGGTGGGACACGTGCCACTGGTGGAACTTGACGGTCGGCTGGGTTGAAAGGGAGCTCTTGAAAGTAAGGACATGCTGAAGAGTTAAATAGACACGTACGTAGCACATTGTTGGGGAAAAAGGGAAGCTCTGTTGTCACTGTAATGAGACGTTGTTTTGTGACTAAATTAACAACTGCACGTAAAATATACGAGACTGAGTGTCGTTGCTATGCATGACATTATATAGTTTTGTGACTGTCACTGATGTTGGGAATTTGTTACCGAATGCTGTATAACCCAAAATGTAAGGCGAGTCATTTTTTTCTTTTTTGAAATAGCAGCTCAGAAAGGTAGGGACCGCCTCATAAGCGAGGCCTTGCGGCATTCCCACTTACATTTTAGGGATACGCCATGTACTAGTAAACAGTAATTAATGCAATGATGTAATGAGTTGCGTTTATACTGTAAGTAAGGTCAGTTACTTGTATTATTTTTATTTTCATGTATGCCTGTCTGATATGTTATTAAAGTTTTTATTACCTTGTATTGTACCTTTTGTAGTTTTTTCGCTAAGTACTCCAATGGGAAAGAGGGAGTCCCTTTTTTCCGGGATTACACGGTATTTAAATTTCGAAAATTAAGAAGACGTATAAGAAGTTCAAGTACGGTAATATGATTTAAAACTAATTGTACAAGTCTGAAGGACTGTAGTTACAAAATAAAACGTAGCATACAATTGGTGAGGAATTTTAACAGTATCTAATAACACATTTATGCAGTTTTTCTTCGCCTCCAGCCGTCCTGACTTTGCGTTACCGTGTTTTAATGAGGTTCCTGTGCATGATGTTGCAGAATAGGGTAACCTTCATACTTCCAACGTACATTAGTCTCTCTTCATAAGGCAGGTGAAAGAGATTAATTTGCGGCCATTTTTATTGCTTTCCCCTTTTAGGAGGAGTTAGAAGGCTCAGCATCTAACCGCTGAATTTACTGGGTGGCAAGGAAACAATAAATGCGTTCTGTGTGGCAGGCAGCACAACGCCCAAATGTCTAAATACCTGATTTGATTACTGCACAGCTGTGTAAAAAGAGCATATTTTGCTGATATAGTCAAAATTACTAGAGTGGAATGCTCTACTGCTTCTCGTCAAAGGATTGTGGATAATATGTGGACTAGTAGTCGGGCTAATACAGAGATTGTGCTAGGGCTGGACGGTCTACAGTTCGATTCCGGGCAAGGGAAAGAGATTTTATCTTCCCCAAAGCGTCCAGACCAGATCTCGCACCCAACCGGCCTCCTAGTCAAAGGCTGCCGGAGATTCTTTCCTGGAAGTGAAGCGGCAGAGGTTTGACGTTAAAACACTCACCTCCCACTAATGTCAAGGTTACGAATTGGTGGAGGTACACCTCTTCTTCCTGTATATTTCTTTGTGGTGGGCTTAGGGACATCTTTGCCTGTATTATGTGGACCAAACCAGGACACGTATGGTTTTACCAGAAGCATTGTGAATGTATTTAAACTATGTTCGTTAATAGCACGATACCTCGCACCTCGCTACAGTGGTTTTTATTCTAGAAGTCCCGCATTCGAATCTCGACACACTATACACATTCCTCGTCGTTTCTCCTAATCTCTCCTAGAATATCATGGAATGGTATTTTAATAGAACAAACCACCACATCTAATTGCACAATGCAAAGTTAACCTCCTGCTGAATGCTATACAGCACGATAATTTTACTCGTACTTCCGTGTTTACTATACCAGGCCGAACGGGTTTATGTAGCATTACTGCTCTAGAAGGTATCTAGGATGTATACATGTCGATATCGCTAGGGTCGGTAGCTTAGTATGGAGCAAGGATGTCTTGTGTAACGTCTGTAGGTAGTCATCAATTCTGATCACCTTCTGATAGTATTCGACGGAGTTTAGACCTAAACTGCGCAAGCACACACGATATTATTAACACAGAATCACACAATAAACCTCAACATTAATGCGCACAAACATCCACAAACTAAAGCTCCGTGACTTACATTATTGCGTGGCACAACACTTTCAATTCTACAAGAAATTAAGTTTTTGTTTTACAGTCAGTTTTACTAACAGTTCTCTGTAACTGAGGTACTAAAACTGGTTGTAAACAGTAAGTTTCATGGCGAATTAGCGTTTCTTAATAACAAGTGTGTTATATCAAAAATTTGGTAAGTTTGCTGTGTGCAGAAATCGCCTAGTGCTCTGTGTGACTGTCATAGTTACAAATAAGTAGAATAAAAGGCCTAATTTAATAACAAGGATGGCAGCTGATGGCTCGTTACTTTGTGTGGAGCGGCAAATGAAAACGTACCAAACGTCCACGTGTTAATAGCAGCGTCCTCTGCTATTAACACACAACCATAAACCTTATTATATAAGCACATACACAAGTCTCTTAACTTAGTTCAAATATATGCTTTGTTCCACTTTAGATCATAAGCAAGTATCAGTAATGTGCAAACGCACCTGATATTAGTAATTCCGTATACGATCGAGATATTTGTGTAATTAGGCCAAACAGTTTTGAGTAGGTGGTTATACAATAGATTAAAATATATCGAAGCGTTGTTCACTTGTAACTGCTGTTCTATCAGCGTGATCACTAATGTACCACATGCATGGTTAATTCATCTACCACCGACACCACTTAATGCTAACAGCTGACAACGCCGTTAAATACAACACTTTTTTCTCTCTCAGACAACATGAAACCACTGCATCATAATCTTTCACAGATAATTTCCAAAAGAAATAAAGTCACGAAGGATTGAGAAGCTATCAAGCAGACTTGGCACTCTCAAACAGGAAGTAGTTTCAAAGCAGATCTTAAAATGCTCCACACAATAAAAAATTTCAAACCTGTTTAAACAAACAACATCCCGCTGATGTGCGCGTAACGCTTTTTGTGCTTGTCCTGCCGTGTAAGAACCTAAGGTTAATACTCCAGCATGTAACACTCGCAACACATTGCTTGGTTGCTGTGTGAGCTAGTTTTTGGATATATACATATACGAGTAACTCTTACCGAGGTTATATACGTCTAGAGGCCATGCGATTTTTGGTTTAAAATTCCATTCGATTAAACTTTTTTTTTTCTATGGCTCGACAGCCCCTTGGGGGCCTAGGCCTCCTCATTTTTCGAGGATTCGCGATCACACACTTTAGACACACCACACTCGGTAGGACTCCTCTGGACAAGTGACCAGCCCGTCGCAGAGACCTGACAACACACAACACTCACAAGAGACAGACATCCATGCCCTAGGCGGAATTCGCTCCCACAATCCCAACAAGCGAGCAGCCATAGATCCACACCTTAGACCGCACGGCCACTGGGATCGGCTCGATTAAACCCTACTGCGTGAATTACACTGGAATGCTACGTCCAGCGTCATGGTGTGGTTGTTAACAGTTATCGCGTTTGGTACGTACACTCACCGACCTACGCAGTACGTCACGGAACATCGGGCGTTAGTCGAATTTCACGCAAGTAGGTCAACTATATATATTTTTGTTTTCTATGGCTCGACAGCCCTGTATGGGCCTGGGCCTCCTCGTTTCGTCGAGGTTTCATGATCACACACATTTGAGACACACCACAGTCGGTAGGACTCCTCTGGACGAGGGACCAGCTCGTCGCAGAGACCTCTACCTGACAACACACAACACTCACAAGAGACAGACATCCATGGCCCCGGTGGGATTCGAACCCACGATCCTAGCAAGCGAGCGGCCGAAGACCCACGCCTTAGACCGCACAGCCACTGGGATCGGGGTCAACTATATATATATATATATATATATACATGTATATATATATATAAGGGAGTCCAGTTGGAATCCAAACTGCAGCACACTGTAATCAGATCGGCCGCAACACGACAGCTCCGTCGAAATTGTTGTCGCCCGGCAGTATTCTTCTGCCACCTTCGTCTCATTGCTCTTTCGTTCCCGCAAAGAAAGATTGGGCGCGTTATTACTGTAAAACTGCCTAAGTGTGAAGTTGCGTAAGTCGAGGAGGGACTGTGTCAGTTATTGTGCAAAACTCTTCAGTAATTACGTGCATATATTTTGATGGTTGTAAACCGAAGGATTCTGAAGTTTCATAAGAAGGCGATAAAACAGGCAAACAAGTCAGCCGGTCTTCGGCTTTATTCGAACCGCGTATCCGTCATGTACAAATCAGAGGAATTATTACGGTGCTGACTGTCTCTATATTTAAGCCCATTACTTTCCGGTTTCATGTTACTTTAATATAAGAACATTACTGGATGGAAATTTAATTTTTCAGTACACTTGTTACTTCCATCGAATGCCTCTATGTAAGACAAGATATGGACCGTTAGATACTTGACGCCTCAAAAAGAGGACGAGAAAGCCGGGTGTGTCAGCTTTGGACATGGAAGTTATCCAAGGCCTGAGCAATGCTTAGTAGCCTGCGTGATGATGGGAAAACATCTGTTAATTCACGTTTGGTCTTGGGCTTTGTAAAAATATTTACGAAAGAAAAGCTCCGTCAATAAAAGCAGCGAAATGACAGAAGGTCTGCGGAATTATGTGGGCTTAATTTGCAGAAATAATTTGGTTCCTTCCACACATAAGGATGTAATTTTGATGAACTTACATCGAGGGGAGCATATGAGAAGCTTGCAGTAGCAACTTGAAAGTTTCGAACCATCTCAGAATTTGCTTGAAAATACAAAAAGATCACGAAAGCCTGTGTTGAGGTGGCCGGTCGCAGAACCTTCTGATTTCAATCTGGCTTTAATCCACCAGTCCTTAAGGAAAGAACATAGACGTCACAAAATATTTTAAGAAGTCTGGCATTGGTAAAATAATAGTATATAAAAATTCACTTGTACTCGTACGTCATAGTAAACATGTCTCCATTACAAGGTTCAATTTGTTAATTATGTGCACAGTGAATAAGCCCTGTTGATTCTGACAGTTATTCTGAACAGATAATACTCAATATGGAAAATCCAGAGTTTTTAATGTAAAAGCCGGCGTTGAGTAATACTTATTGTGCTTAAGAGGGTTATGTATGCAAGTGGAGTAGCAAAAGACTACATAAACATTCTGACAGCGTACATTTTTGTGTGTTTAAGAATATAAAGGAGAGCTGTCGAGAATCTGAAGTATCATCATGCAAATTTTGAGTGCAGTGAACTTAATAAGGTAGGGTAGAGACCTTCCAGTTTCCTGGAAAGGTTTGGTTCACGTTGCGAGGATGCGGCTCTTAAGCAGGGCATGGTCTGAGAAATTGAACATAGTAAAAGGCGTAACGGCGGCAATACAAATATTGCATTTAGCTACAGATCCGATTCTCTATTCCAGTGGTTTTGAAAGTGCAGTCAGACGAGCTCTACCGTCCGCGAGACTTTATCTTCCTATTAAGAGTCAAGAGCTGATCCCAGTGTCCGCGTGGTCTAAGGCGTGGGACTGCGGTCGCTCGCTTACTGGCATTGCGTGTTCGAATCCCACCGGGGGCATGGACATCTCTCTCTTGTGAGTGTTGTGTGTTGTCAGGTACAGTTCTCTGCGTCGGGCTGATCACTCGTCCAGAGGAGTCCTACCGAGTGTGGTGTGTCTAAATGAGTGTGATCGTGTAGCCTCGACAATGAGGAGACCCTGGCCCACTAGGGGCTGTTGCGTCATTAAAACGACAAATATGATTCAGGAAATCAAAATGCTCTATTTAATTTTTTAATACTTTACAAAATCTATTTATCTGGAATAATGGTACCATATAATGTTCCTCAATCAAAGAACGCAGAATCAGTGAACATTTTAAGCGGTCCGCATACCAGACACCATGAGTAAATAACAGTTTTATAAACCAAATGCGGCAAATAAAATCAATTTTATTTGTTGTATGTTCAGACTGCAAACTGAGATACCTTTACATAACACAAGCACGCAATCACGCTCTCGCACGCACAATTACACACCCAAAAATATAATTTTATGATTGACTGCTCATAATTGTACGTGACTCCATGAAGACTGAAGGGAAAACACAAATTTTGAAATTGCTACATTACGCTTAATAATAATAATAATAATAATAATAATAATGCTTATAAAATACACGAAATTACCAGCATATACATTATGTACTTACGTCACGTGGTACAGCTCCTTCAGTGAAAACAGTTTGTTGTGGAGAATAAATAGTAATAAGATAGAACAGCACAATATATACACAATACACATGTATTTTATACGTGACTGTTAATAAGTATTTAATGTGAAGTACTTAGCCTAATTTTAAAAAACAACGTTAAAGAAGAATTGAGACTGCAGAGATGAAAGTTTTGAGGTCTGTTGCATCATACATCTTAATGACCATGAAGCAAGTGAAGAAACAAGAGAAATAAACATATGTAATTTAGTAAAATTGTTGTGGATTATAGATGTAAGTGGACACATTTGTTAATAATGAAAGATAGACGCATCCGAAAGTCAGCATATGAATACCTTTGGACCGACAGAAGAAACTTGGGTCGACCAAAGAAAAGATAGACAACCCAACACCCACGAAGACAAAAAAAAAATCTTGGAATAGCCTGACAGCTTATTGCTGACGGAATACTTAGTTTTGCCTCTTGAATGCCCTTCACTTTGATCACGCGTAATGGTGAAAGAACAGTAATGACTACTACTACTACTACTACTATTATTATTATTATTATTACTAATACTACCACTAATACTGCTACTACGACGACAACAACAACAACAACAACAGAATTTGTTGCCCTGTGTTATAATTCAATACATTTTACTTATTTAATTCAAGGTTCTCATTCTTTGCATATTCGTCAAGGTACACACGTACTTATGAAGAAACATTCCAAACACAAGTAAACCCGTTTCTTCGAATTGAGTCACGTGTTAGTAGACACCACTTATCAAGTTTCTTGCGAATCCTCTTTGTGTAATGTAACGCTCATGTCAAAACGTACAAGACATTCCTTCTCGTTTATAAACGCCCCAGAGAGGCAGAGAGAGAGAGAGAGAGACAAAAATAGCTTATATATAGATTGTTATTTCATCATCTGTAAATTAAAGTTGATCTTTCTTCTTTTAACTTAAATTCTGAGGTATCACATTGTAAATGGAAGAGAGTGGAAGGAAATTTAAATATAATTAATAATATTACGAAAATATAAAGCAATTTTTATGGTTTTGTAAATAGCATGAATAGTACGGTGGTATAGAAGAGCTACAATAAAGATAGTAAATATGAGAACGTGACAGACAAAATAAGTGCCAGTAAGAAGAGAACAGGAAATTGGAAATTGCGGGGGTTGGAAATGGAAAGTTATATGTCGAGGAAAATGACGTTGAAGGGAACAGAAGGTGAAGCGAGGCAGAGCAAAGATAGAGCGGAGGTGGAGGAGGAGGAAAAAGAGGATGAAATATATATATATATATATGTAAGCTGTATATATGGTAACTTAGAGGAGCTAGGAGAGGCGAGGCAGAGAGAAAGGAAAACTGTGAATGAAAGAATAGGATCAGGGAAGGAGGAGCAATTAGCATATTAATTTGCTACGCAGCTCAACACCGCCCTGGTTCCTGGAGATAAAACATGCACTCTACTCCATGATGCATTAAGTTAGTCTATTATCCTTCCTGACTTTTCCACTTTTTTTGTAATTTCCCCATCTTATTCATATACTGTAGTCCTCTTACTCGAGTTTTTAGAAAAGAAATTATACTGACTGTATTTACCATCGTTCCAATTAATCAAGAACAATAGAAAATGAACTTGGGATTCGAGCGACGGTGAAATTAAATTTGAGTTTATAGAGTCGTTTATACGTTTTGAGTGGAGGTGTGAACGCGGTGGTTATAAATCTGATGGGGTTGTTTCAGATTATCACTGTGTCCTTTGTTCCATTGTAGAAATGAAGCCTCCGAGTTTTAGGAGATAGACGGTCTTTATTTTCACTGAGTTCTGAAGTTTTTGGGGGCTGATTGTTGATTTATCCTGCTTTTGTAATCTCTCGAAGTAGGTCGGTACGTCATGCTTTTCTTACCGCTTACTTCACTGTAGTTTAGCAAAAGATATTTGAGAGGAAAGCGAATGAAGAAGAGAAACCATATATTTGCGTGTTTCAAATTCTTTCTGTCACGTAAGATTAACAAACGAAGAATTGGACTAAGAATATGTCAAATAACTTTTGTAACTGAAGAGCCAGGTCTTCTGAGACATGAAGCTGTGTCGTTGAGCGAGTATTTCTTTACATTTTGATCGTAGTGCCTTCGAAACTTCGGGAACTACTCCTTCAACAACACAGTTTAACATCCCAGAAAACCTGAGTCTTCAGGAACACCACGTTTTGAACCTCAAATCCCGAAAATTTTGCAGCTGTACGCAGCTGATCCTGCTCAAGTTTATGAAGTAGATCTCCTTTCAAAATAGCCCATCACATTCTTAAAACACACATCTTTAATGTGTATAAGCTTTGATTACATACACATATGTCAGAAGTCCAGTATTCTGAGTGGTTATTTAGGATTAGTTACTTTATGAATTAATACAGCGATCAGTACACATTTCTTACATAATTAATATGCATATCACCTGAAATTTGAAAGTTAAGAGCGTTTCAAGTAGGCAAAACAAAGATGAGACATAGACAAAACAACCGAAAGCCGAGGTACATATTCTGGATCAGGTTCATTACTAAACTCTTAATAAACATGGACAGAAAGTATAGGCATGCCGTGTACTTTTATGGGCCCCAAACTCAATATTACTATGTTCACAGAAATCCGCTAAGAGTCCGTACCTTAAAACATGAACCAAGTCCACATAGTACAGTTTATTTATTTAAGTTTCGTTATCATGGCGTTACTGCCATGTCTTCAAAGTGGCATCTTTCCTTGAAGAATTTGAACTATAACTTCTTACGCATAAGGCGCATTTTCCCGTGCGTGCTGCATGCCTCGCCCCTCCTATTTGATCACCCAATAATATTTTGTAAAGTGTATAAATTATGAAGCATCTCATCACGTAGTTTCCTACACGCTCTCGTTACTGCCTCTCCATTAAGTGTCCTCAGGACTCAGAATAAACCCATCAATCTACGTATTCTGTAAGTTAAAAACAATGTAGGATGAAAATATGAATCTTCTGTTTTGCGTAATTAAGATTTTCTTCAAAAGGTGAAACGCGGCAAGAAAGCACAACATAGCTCTGTCTCTGTCACACTACCCTGTCCACGGACCTTGAATTGAAACTTCCAGGGACATATCTTTGATTTGTGTCTCTCTCTGTGTATGTTTGTGTGTGTGTGTGTCTGTGTAAACTTTGCTCACATCATTTGCATTGAATGCAGGAATTATACACAGGGGGTTTCGGGAGGAATCTTCCATACTTCGGGAGAACGCTATTTATGTCAATTTATATCGATATAACCAAATATACCTACATCCTCATTTGAACGGATACGGAGATCTGATGCGAGAAAAATGTGCTCTTCTTGCGGGTCCACCCACTGTACCTGTTTTACATGGCGTTATATCCGTACACTGCGCAGGTCCGTCCGTGAACCGAAAGCCATTACAAGACATACGGAGGCGAGCGTGCTATATAAAGTACTTGGCAAATTAAGGACTATTTTTATGAAATTCTGCGAGTTTTTCTTGCTTAATCAATGTCTTTATATCACTCACGTATTAATTAGACGTTAAGTACAGGCTTTAACATAACAGGAATTAAATTTCCTCTTCGTTTTAATGTGCAGTTGGTAGTGAGTAAATATAGCAGTTCTCATTCTTTAAAAATTATATATTCCCTTACCTTCATAACCGTTAAACTTCGGATATAGGTATTTTGGGTTATATCAATGGAATTTAACCTAAGGAACGTTCTCCCGAAGCACGGAAGATTCTTCCTGAGAAACACCCTGTATACTTCATAATATTCCACTTTGAATTTTCAAGGCAATTTTAAAAGGTAAAATGGTACACAGAGGAGTCACATGTGCATAGATAAATGTTAGTGCTATTATTCGTTCCACCTTGGCATGCATATAAATTACATGTTGCAATATTAAGCAGAACGTGTTAATAATGAACTTAAATGCTTCCTGTATCGTCAGGTAGATTTCCAAACACCATGACACTTATTATAATAAGCTAGTCTGAAGCAACCAAAGCTATAAGTACGCTTATAAACCTTTGTAACATTGAGCACAGTATTAATATGCTTGCGTTTTATAAGTCAATTCTAATCCAATTTTTCAAAGCTAGATTATTGTAAAAAAATTAAAGGATTTATTATAAAATACGTAACCTCTTGTGTTGTTTCTTTCTACGAAACATGTTTTGATTGTATGTATTTAAAGAGATACTTTTTGGGACATACTCAAGTAGGCATCATTCCCAATTTATCGATAAACAAATAAAAAATAACAAATAAATTAACTTTTGACAAACCACGACGGATATTTTAGAAGGAACATGACGCGAATCCAGTCAATGTAACATCTATGAATACAGTTTCATAAAGTATTCATTCCCCCTACATTACACAAATTTTTATGAAACTATGATACCTTATTTTTCTTGAAAACGCCCTCCAGTTGCACTTTTGTGACGGCAGTGCGTGTGGCATTCCTACAGAATCTGATGAAGTGTTTAGCTGTTGTCAGGCGGGTTTTTAGGTAACTGTAAGAAGATGCAATGTATGGATTCACACGCGTACATGTAAACTATAAAGACACGCACCCAAGTATACACATGTGCAATGGTAATTGGTGATGTGACAAAGCATGTTTCAGTACCGGGAAGTTAGAAGGGACAGTTGTAAGACTCACGAGTATGATGAATGTTTAAGACTATGTATGAATATTTTCCTTCTGGTAAACAAATATTAAGTTCATATGTACCTATAGACTCTTCATTGATTTAATTATTCAAATTTACGAAAGTGCGAAAATATACATTGCACGAATAAGCAATAAATGTTAAAGGCCCAATGTCTATTGTTATTCTACGCACTACAATAAAATTGAATATTTATGTAGCTAATTTCATATATATGCCACAAGCTGGTATTTTAATAAAGTACTACATCAAAAGAACGAACTAAGGCCATGGTTTTAGCGTAGTGTAAACGCAGTAAACATTGTATTTTTGTCCATATAGCCTACAAGGACAAGTGTATTCAGGCGACAGTTTTTATTCATTAATATAAAAGGTGTTTTGTTATCTGGAATTAGTAAGGCTTAGAGGAAGAAGGTACTTCATTTTCTGGCCCTGTAAATATTTATCCAGTTGAGCTCTAGTATCTGTTGCTGCCAGTGTATATCAGTTATTATGCGTTACTATGATTACTTTTGCGTAAAAATGCTTATCAACTTCGGCAGTGGAATTTAAGATGGCAATAACGTCGGTTTATTTCTTAGAGAAATCTGAGTTACTTGTGTTTTGTCTTTGAACTCTTGTTACAATAATTACATTAACTTGACTATTTTATACTAATAAATTTAATTTACTTTAAGTATGCAAAAAGAGTAACAATTGATTGCGTAAGTAGGCATGCCTACCTGCACGTGAACACAAAAGACACTCTTTCGGTTGCAAACATCTTTAAAAAACATCTCTTTTATGTTTTATTTCCAGGTAGATTTCAATGCAAGTAACACTTTATTGTTCTTGCATGACATGAATAGCAAGTAGTTTTTCTCTTCCTCTACTCTCCCTCCTCCCGTCTTATTAAAGAGACGCGAGAAGAGAAAGTTTCGAAACGCCAATCTTTGAAGAGTCTTCTGCCATTATCATCATCTCGGCAGTGGCTGACTGATGCCAAGTATAGCACCTCCACTGTGCATAAGTGTCATAAGTTCATGGTGGAACTTGTGGTTGAGAACAGGTTCCTAAGATATTATTTGATACAAGAGATGCGAAGTCACGGGAGGAGGACAAGATTAAGGTTGTCTGTACTTTGGTAAATGGGTAACAAAATTTCGGAGAAAACTGCTGCTTAAATCTTTTGGGTAAAAACCCCACTTGTCTGTCTTAACATGGGGGAAATAGTTTTCTCAGAAACGTTGTTATACACCTACAAAGCTACACGGCGTCACATTCCAAAAGACTGTATACCTGGTACCATTATAGAACCTTAGGCCAGCAATATTTCAATTGTTTTGAACATCCTGTTTCATGTCAGCTATTTCTTTGTTTCTTGGAAGTGAAAGACGTGCTCAAAAATAAGAGAACATTTCAAGTTTAGGCTAAGAACGTCAGTATAATGTAATGATATATTATTTAATGCCTTACATTACTATACACGTAGCCCCTTTCGCGTAACGCCTGCCTGCTAGGGAGTGGGCCCCTTCGTATTACAGTACGATTAAGTTTAACTTGGCAATGTAGATCTTTCTATTCCCCTACGTATCTGCGTAATTACTATGAACATTTGTAATTATTATGTACATTTAATGTTAGTACAGTTCACACTTTACTTATTATTCAGTTCGTGAAAGCTCCACTTCACACAAATATTCTCTTCTCACCAGATGAAGTTTTGGCACACCTTCAAATAGCATATTAGTTTTCTGCTGCTTCACCACATAAGGCGAACAGGTCTGCCCTGCCTTTTCTGTTCTTTGGTCGACCTATATTTCTTCCTCCATTCGGAATGTATGCATACACTAACTCAGTGAGTTTATTGCGCATTCTTAATAAATGTTGCGTCCATTTGCTTCTATACTAGAAAATAACTTATTTAAATTGCGCTTATTTAATTTCTATGTTGTTTGTTCACTGGCTTTAGGGGTCATAAACTACTGTAGACTGATTTCAACCGAAAACTTTTCGTGTTGACAAATGTGTAAAAATATTATAGCAGCTCTTGAATTGTTATACGTGGACAGACTGTCAGACATGGAGCGCGCTAACAGCGGCGTTTTTGCAGCTTACCGTTGTGTATGAGCCCCAGTCTAGCCTGTTTACATCAGGCAAGACATTTTAGAAAAACAAATGTTGGGCACAACTTGAGCATCAAAGGAACAGGTCTTAAGACCGGTACCATGATTATGTTATGATGATTTAATTATTTGATGCAGAACTCGAAATTTCATCACTAAACGAGCAACCGACTGCCACTTAAATAACCCAATGCAACCCACATCACGTCTTGTTTTCATTAGCATTAATCCCAAATATGTCTCTTGTTTACCAAGCGGCGCGACCGATTTATGGGTCCTAATTCCATGCATAAACATATCTAAAGTAAACTCTGTCCTTCTATTTTATTTAAGTCGACAGTCATGGCCCATTGTCATCCAACTGCATGCTACATGTACTTAATACCTTCTACGCGTGACGTAATGTGATTATTCTAAATTGTTACTCGAGCAGTTCACAGTGTTCACGAGGAATACAAAGGGAAATAAAACTAGCACATGCCAGTAGAATCAAAATTTACTTCTTCTCGTTACGAATCATTCACACTTTTGTCAGGTTGATCAAAACCAGGAGGACCAGATTGGCGGCGAATGTGGCACGAATGGGAAGATCTGACTTATATGTAAGGTTTGGTGGAAAAACCTGAAGGAAAGAGACCACTTGGAATATTTACGCCTATATTAAATCTTGAATGATGACGTGAATTTTAAAATAGTCATAATAAGAACACAAATACTTACAAGCATCTTTTATTGTTAAATTTAAAATAAATGTTTAAAATGTCCACCCTTAGCCTGAACACAAATCCTAGTACGCACGTAAATCGAGCATGTAGCGTGCATTAGTTCATTAGGATTGTGCTTTACAGGGGCTGTAGCATCCGAAGTGCAATGGCACGTTAACCGTGAGACCGTCTATTAATGTACATGCTTCCATCTCTAACGGACACTTACGTACGGCGTTAATGGTCAAAACTGCTTCGGCAATCACGAGTACACAATTTTTATTACATAGTTTTGTACTTTTATTGTTCATGTAACTCAAATTTACATGTCTTTGAGGAAACAATTACACACCGTAGACGTTTCTGGCAGTCAATAATTAATATCTCCAGCATGTTTATTGCAGTTGTGTTAGACTATTTCTGACTGAAGCTCTAAAAGTATCACGCAGATGAATCACAATGCAAAATCTTTCTGCCATTTTCCTAGGAATCGGCATACTGATGGCGACAGATATCAAAGAGGTTGAAGGGTACCAGTCTCGAGTATCGACCGGGCTTCCGACTATCATGACTGATATTTGTCTTTTTTGTCTCAGTCCCTGAAGACTCTTTTCCCTTATCAAATTCGACTTAAATTTAAGAGGGAAACTAGTGAAATGCTACATTTGGAGCATAGCATATGGTACGGAAACTTGGACATTTCTGAAAGTAGATCAGAAATACCTTGAAAGTTTTGAAATGTGGTGCTGGAAAAGGAGGGAGAAGATCAGCTGGACCGATCGTGTGGAGGAAAGGAATGTCCTACATACAATACAACGAAGGAAGGCTAACTGGATCGGTCACATGTTGCGCAGGAACTGCATTCTAAAACACGTTATTGAAGGAAAGGTAGGGAAGGCAAGAAGAGGAAGAAGACTTAAGCAGCTACTGGATGACCTTAGGGAAACGAGAAGATACTGGAACTTGAAAGAGGAAGCTGTAGACCGCACTCTGTTGAGAACTCGCTTTGGAAGACGCTATGGACCAGGTGCAAGACAGACTGCGTGATGGTGATGGTGATGAGCCGTGACATCCGACCGTGCCTGTGCTGTGAGATTTGCCAAGAGATATGATTTAATATTCCGAAAGTCACTTCCGGACATGATAGCATCAGGGAAATATTGGGCAACTAATGTACAAAATTATGTTATCCTTTGGCTCGTCTCTGCAGAGCACACACACAACTCGGGTCATAAACAACTCGCATGCAGTCTTGTTCTAAAGCGCTGCAATTCACCTTGTGGACCCATTACGCTTGTAATGTGCTGTCTTCCCCGTCCATGTAACATTGACCTCTTCGTTAATTAAACGCTGTTCCTTGGTTGTATTAACCATTTACATTTCTTCTGATGGGCCTGTAACCGTTTATTTCTTCATTTGTTCATTGTGGATCCTTTTCCGGACCAAGTGGGCAGAAAAGTATTCGACAATACTGACACGATTCTAATTTAAATGAAATAAATCACGAACACAAATTTTAATTCGAACTGATGTGTTTTACGCAGCTTATTATAAGCCACTTTACACACGGGCACAAATAGGCCACGAAGAAAATGAGACTTAACGGGCCAGTCATTTGTCCTGCAGATGATATGTTTCATAGTCTGTTTAACAACGCTGTTAGTACCTCAGACCCAACAGCGTCGAAAGATCGGATGGTAGTGAATAGTGAATTCGAGAACGGTAGAAATGAGGCGGTTGTGGCCCAATTGAAGGTAGTGTCTCGCCATCTACCAGGAGGTGTTGATTAAAACACAAAATCGGCAGCCGGAGTAGTGGACGTTCCTTGCCCCGGCCAATATTTGAACATGGCAGCCTCCCCCGCCCCATATGTCAGAAGCGTTAGCGGCCCACAGTAACTCCTTGAAAATTACGGTAATAAATTTTATTACTTTATGTGTTGTCTCATTAAGGCTTCTTCGATCGAGTGTCACTCAAACTCTAGGATCAGCAGTTCGAATCCTGATAATGAGGTCTTTTTGTATTGCGTTGACCTTGCGATGTATCGATCCGCTTCCGAGGACATTTTATAAAATGTCGTGTAGGATTCACAGTGACAGCATTTATTTTAAATCAGAGAAAGAAGCATATTAACGAGCCTAACGTGAGAACACAGAAGAAGAAGAAGAATATGTAGGTCTAAATACCGCACGACTTCATCGGTTTCTTGTTTTACATTTCTTAGGAGAAAAGAATTTGCTCATGCGCAGCTGATGTGCAAGTCTTCGTACGCAGACTGTTTCTTTAAATGGAAGAAATTTTCCATTTCTGGATTCGAGTCACGGCAGCGGTGTTTCATAAGTCGCTCGCTTGGTCTCAGCAGGCGGCTCTTATACGTTTCTTGGGAAAAGAAACACATCCATTTCTCTTCATTCTGTCATCTTATTTTACTGCGGAATTTTACCGCCATACAGACCTGTGCAAGAGACGCAGGCGGCCGCAACTCGCGCCCGGAAACATAACCATGCAGGTCCACAACATGTTCTGTTTAGTAAACAGTTTCCTTTCTTGATATTTCCAGTGACATCGTGATAGATTTTGTTCATATTTGTCGCCTGTGTAATCGGGTATTAAGCTGCTTAAATTACCTTGTGTCAGTTGCAGCAATTATTACATACAGGGGGGGGGGGGTAAAATTGGTGTATCAACATGAGTTGCTATGGGAGCATTTTCTTACTATATATCCCTATTCTTCATTGTCCGGATAAAGTATTATACGAAGTTTCAAAAAGTTTCTGTAAACCCATCTTCAGTTGGATAGAAATGTCCTGTGGGCTAATTAAACAATGTTACTCAAAATACCTTAATTGAAATTTGTTACTTTTTATTTGAGCTTAAAAAATTTCCTTACCTAAGCACCACACCATTACAGTAAGCAGGGGCCTGTGAAATCATCGATATTTTATGAAGATTCAAGTCCCCTGGCATATGACGCCGCGTTTTTGATACCGACGTCTCGGTTAAGTCTTCCTTTGACTACTTAGATCCTGAAAATAGAAAGAGCAAGCTCTTCGAAAACGTCGGTAGCTATTCACAATGCAGCATGGCGTTATATCGCTGTATTATTGGGCTGCTTAGACCCTAAAAATGTAAGTAGTGAGCTTCCCCAAAAAGAGAGGAACTCTTTACAAGCGGCATGCCGTCATATTCGACTCATGTTTGACTCCTTATACTTGAAGACTGAGGCATCAAATTATCCGAAACGACAGTATCCATTTAAAAAGGGCACAGTGTCGTCATCTTGCAGTCATCATAAACTCCTGAGGCCCATCAGAGTGAGGCAGCAACTCCTACGAACTGACGGCAACTCTTTAACAAGCGACAGGGCGTCATACCGCAAAGGACTTGACTGTTCATGCAGCTGATGCTCGCCTCCATGTTTTTATGTTGTGGTTCTTATGCAGGAACTTTTATCTTCATGTTCAGGCAAAAAGTAGCGAATTCACCATACATTTCTCTGACGTTTTATGTTCACTTCAAGGTAACATGCCTACAGTAAACTAGTGGATAGATGGCCTTTAAGGCCGACGTGTCCATTCTACGTACATCGCTTGAGGATGTTTCGACACTCGTCACGCATGTGGAACTTGTTTTTCGCATGATTCCAAGTGTATTGTGTCACTTAGAAAATTCATTTACAAAAGTAACCCGAACGGTTTCTTGAATATATGGTTGAATTACTGTCACCGTGTATTGTGTGTTGTGTTGTGTTGTGTCTGTAAAGGTAAACCTATCTCATTACAGGTGTGGAGAGGCCCTTAGGGCTCAAGGTGATTGACGCTCTCAGAATTTCTAAACATTCGGCCCATGGTCAGCCCTACTTAACGGCCGCATTTACCGCCCATGAGATCCCTGGTGCTCATTTCTGTTAGAGGCTGAGTTGACCCCAGGGCCATCGTGCGGCCGGAAGAATTAAACCAATGAAAAATCCCAATGACCCCATCGGGAATAGAACCCGCTTGTAGTGCAGGCCTCAACCAACTGCGCCACCGCGTGTCCCCATGTTGTATCTGTAGTTTGACAAAAGGTAAAACTTTCCCGTAACGAGTCATGAAGACTCAGAGGGGGATGGAATGTCGGGCTTCCATCCTTGCATTGACATTCGGTACACCTAGGACGGCAAAGTTGGCAGCTCCACGCGCCGGCCGTACTTCACCCAAAGGAAATTCCTTGGTACTCGTTTCTGTTAGAGACTGAGTAGACCTCAATGCTTCTGAATGCGGACAGAGGGAAGAGGTCACTTAAAATTTCCAAGGATCCTACCGGGAATCGAAACCGGAACCTTCCGTGTTGTGGCGCAGTGCCTCAACAAGCTGCGCCACCATTCGATTGGCTATGCATTGTATCTGCAAAAATAAAAGGACTCATTTTGTCTATGTGTTATTTAACGACGCTGTCAGTTGCTGAGATTATACAGAGTCGGTTATAGATTGATGTGTGAATGAGTATAGAGCACTGGTGGAATGATACTGACAGAAGGAAAGTGAAGTACTCGGAGCCTTTCTCAGTGCCAGTGTCCACCACAAATCTCACATGCACTGACCTAGCACTGAAGGGGCCTCAGCGGCTAGAGACCGTTAACTCCTTCCTAAATCTACACTTCCATGTAATATGAATGAAAGAGACCACTTTATAAAACTAGGCATAAATTGCACAATAATACTCGTATTAAAATTGTTCTTAAAGAAACAGAACTCAATTTTTTATTGGATTCGTCTGGTTTAATGTAAGCCCCCTTCACGCGTTCATATAAAATATTGTACATAAATATTATGTTTCCAAAACATGAGTAATTTCTTCACAATGTGAGGGACTGTTAGCTTCTCAAGAAGGAAGCCTGCTCTTTGTAGTGGCTCTGTAAGCGTGCAAGTACACTTGCCCGATCGCGTTATATCTTTACATATACCTACCCGTTAAATCAACGTAACATTTCTTCTCACTTCGTTACTGTTACTGCGGTACTGAACACTACATGATGCAGCACAGTTAGAGTTTAAGTAGACAGCTGCGCTGAATATTATGATTAAAGAAAACAGATTCCAAAACTTAAGACGCAAACTGACATCAGCCTACCAAAAGAGCCGGGGTACGTCAGTCAGTATCGTAACCAGGCTAAGGGCCGAACGGCTCTGGAGTAGGGGCTTGATTGCCAGCAATGCATCGCGAATTGTGTCTTCTCCGCAGATCCCAGAACGGCTCTCAAACCCACTAATCTTGCCTCCAAAGGTACCGGCAGTTCTTGCACTGAAAGTAAAACAGCCTAAACATGAAGGTAATGGGTCATTTCTATCCAGTGCCGTGGAGTGTTACTCAATTAAGCACTGCGACTACTTCTTCGCGTTTATGACGTCCCGTCGAGGTGTTTAGAAGGCACATAAGAACATTCAGTTTTACTTCCGATGCGAGGTGGGGCAAGCATATTTCTCTACACCAATGTTGAGAGACGTAACAGAGGACACGCTGAGAGAAACAACGTTTGAAGATAAAATTTCTCTCCAAAACAACATCACAAACTTTACTTACACTTAATCTTTCTGTTCTTGTTGTTCGTTCTTTTCTCATTCTTGCTATCTTTCCCCTTTCCTCGGAGTTTCCCTTCCTCTTTTCTGTGTGACAAATGGAGTCATCGAAGGATGCCATGTTAGAGGCTGCGTCTTCACAAATTCTTGTAGCAATCTCTCGCCAAGTTGTCACGTGTTTTCCTACTCTCTTCTTCTTCCCTAACTTACTGGCTGGATGGTATGTCGTGTGTTTTATTATGACAACATCTGACGTTCAAATTAAGTCTTCGTCCCCTACAGACCCTCGACTCCTTCCCCTTCCTGGACATCGCACGCACGGGTTCATACATACACCACAGCCTGCATAAGTTACAGGAGCTGGCAATGACGTAAAGTAGTGCGATGGAAATTTTGTTATGCAGATCGGAAACTTTTATCCCTGTACGTGTCAAGCATGTACAAATACTCGCGACTATGAGAATGTATGTTCGACATCCGCTCAGACGTGAAAAAATTGTATTGAAGGAAATTCAGTATGGATGAGTCAGTAATATTGTTTTCATAACTTTAAAACTGTAAACTGTTTCATATTTTGGAAAGAAACTGAAAAAATAAAATGAAAAGGAACTTACGAGCTTTTAAATTACATTACCTTACATTGTGTACCACGGGCTGGACGGTCTGGGGATCGAATCCCGGTGGGGCGAGATTTTTCGCAGCCGTCCAGACCGGCCCTGGGGCCCACCCAGCCTCCTATACAATGGTACCGCGTCTCTTTCCCGAGGGTAAAGCGGCCGGGGCGTGGAGTTGACCACCCACCCCCATCTAGCACCGAGGTTAAAGAAAGAGTAGAGCTATAACTCTACTCCCCCTCTGGGCCTTCATGGCCTGTTCTAGGGAGAACTTTACATTGTGTACCAACGTGTCAAGCTGTGTGAATATGTGAGACCTACAGAAGTAATATTACATTAAATGATCCTAAATGTTAAAGCATTTCAGACTTAGGAAAGCTCAAATGTATCGCGAAATTTGATATCTCAAGCGGCAGGTCTTATCACTTGTTACCGGTAAATACCAGACGCCTAATATCTGTATTTAAATTTCTGTGCAAGAACGATCTTCAGAGCGGTGTTGATGAAAATCCAAATTTTGTGGGATATGAGTCGTGCATCGAATGATCAAATCAAGAAGAATGAGGTGGGCGGGGCATGTAGCACGTATGGGGGAGGGGAGAGTGCGTACAGGATTTTGGTTGGGAGACCTGAGGGAAGGAGACCACTTGGAAGACCGAGGCGTAGATGGGAGGATAATATTAAAATGGATCTTCAAGAAGTGGGATGGGGGGACATGGACTGGATTGATATGGCTCAGGATAGGACAGGTAGCGGGCTCTTGTGAATGCGGTAATGAACCTTCGGGTTCCATAAAATGCGGGGAATTTCTTACTAGCTGAAGACCTGTTAGCTTCTCAAGAACCACTCTGCTCCATGGAGTTAGTTAGTTAATTAGTTAGTTAGTTAGTCATGAGTCGTGCATATTAATAAATATTTCCCAATATATTTACAATCTACATGGTGTCATATCCTAGAAGACTTCCAATCTTCAACTTTCGGCATGTTTACTGCTTCAGTTTTGTTTCAGTCGCCTGTTAGTTCCTGCCAATAAGCGAAGAGGCATTCAAAACTTTCTTTTCAATGTGCAAATTTTAATTTCTTAATTTTATTTTAGTTCTTCATATATTTAGCTACTATGTTTGAAAAAAGTAACCACATCGCTTCGAAGAAAGGGTGTATATATGTGTGAGAATGTTATCGCACAAGAGATAAACTTGTGTTTAAACTCTCAGTTCTTTCTTCACAGTAAACCCAAGAAGAGTGGCCAAATGCTGTTCAGGGAAAAAGCTACTCGCTCTTTACTGACAATCATAAGAAAAAATAATAAATTCACTTTTAGGCACGTTCGCATAGTCGCGAAAAGCACCTACCAGCTTCGTCATGTCCCTCTGTCCACATGTATCAGCACGGCTCCCACTGGAGGGATTTTCGTGAAATCTGAAATCCTAGACGTTTATGAAAGTCTGTCGAGAAAATCGAAATTTGGCCAAAATCTGGAAAAAATATCGGGCACTTTACACGAAGATCTAAATACAGCTTATTGTTGCGGCGACAGTAAATCTACATAAAAGCACTCTCTTCGGGAGCAATGGTATCAGTCTCTTAGTATAGCCGAAGAGGTATAAACATTAGGAGAACGCACCACAATGTCACCTTAATATATTGCCTATCTCGTTTTTCAGTAACGTACAAAGCTGTTGAATGTTAAAGCCGGTGGTTCATATAGTAATCACTGTACCTTCCTCTTAACTCTTTGTACTGTGTTTGATCATTCCCTCGTTAATTTAGCGCTGAGCTTTAAAGCAGTAGATGAAGGCAGCGGTAAATCAATACGTTATCTGATAGCTGACACATACACAGTTCCTGTGAAGACCCTTTATAAATAAATGTGCGTAAATTAATATGCGGATAATACACAAAGTATGTTATACGGTACGTTTCGAAGAAATGTTACTGAATTCAGTCTTTTGTATTTATTTTTTTTTTTCAATTTAACCGACTGAACGACTGACTGACTGCATGGACCAGAGGTGTTGGAAAGCTAATAGTCAGCCAGCCGGCCAAGAAATCTTGAAGCTTGAAGGCGCTAGTCTTCTGGGATTTGACAACGTGTATGTCTGTAAAATGTAACTGGCGATTCGGAGAAACTTGCTACACTCATCTTCAGGGTATATCCACCTTATGGGAAATTACAGCAGTTTATTTATTTTCTCTCTAAAAGCATGCTATTCCACATATCGCGTAATTTTAATATTTCCCATAATCTAAAGAAACGTGCACTAGAGGGCGTTGTCTCTTAAAACGGTAGTACAAAAACGCGTAATGAAAGCTGTGTTTAGGTTACTCTTCCTTTACGTTTAGACAGAGGTGTTGAAAGCGTATGTCTTTTAGAAGAAACCTTCGTGGTAAATTATGTTAAACAATATGTATTACCTAATCACTGGAACAATAAAAATCATAGAGTACTAGTTTACTAAAATCTTACGTCACACAATCGTAATGTTACGCAGTACGCAGCAAAATAGGTCTCGTCTACATACAGCATTCTTCCTTTCTTTGTGGATGTTTCCTGTACTTCATTATAACAGTGTAGCTCTTGTTTTCCAACGTTCCTGTCTTCACTGCACTGTGCGTACACCCACATACATACTAACATCTGTTCCTCACGCATAATACCGTCCAACACACATATAAAATATATAAATCGAATATTTTATGTGGGCATTCCCCAAAATCTTACTTGCAGAAACTGAGGTATCAGAATTTCTTTCATCGGATTTGGGCTAGGAAGTCCCTACAGCTCTTTTGTGGTATGTTCTGATGTCCGTATTATACGAACATAGAGAAATAAGAGAGAGAGAGAAGTTTCCAAGCGTAGCACCACAAACGTTCGTGAAAGAGTGACCTATAATACCGGGGATATATTAGATCTGAACGACTTCACTTGTACTAATTGTAGGCGATATGAAGTGAAGTGACGTAATATCTGAAGTTACGCGACGAGGGAGATACATACTTTTCGACATATATATTATAACACCATATGCTCTGATAGGTGAACAGTAACATTGTCGAATGAACAACTGCTTCCACTTTCAGGTTAGAATGTACCCTGCCCTGACAGTGCAGGCACTATATTTTTCCGAAGGCTCGTATCCACTACGTGCAATCGTAACCTGGCACACAATATCATGAGTAATGAAACTGCTGACAGAGCGAACAGATAGATCGATCTATATTTGTCAACGATATGGATTGGTCGGTCTTGCGTTGGATCGAACTAAAAAAGGCCTCTGCAGCAGCACAAAGTCAGGTTCTTCGACAGTGCAGATTCAATTGTCAGCGACAGAATAGTTTCTCTTTTGTTTGGCTCGGAATGTAAATCTCGATGGGATATATTAAAAACTTTGCACTACCTTGCCTATGCAGTTAAACAATTTCAATACCTTGCCTGTGCAGTTAAACACTTTGCACTACCGTGCCTGTGCAGTTAAACACTTTGCACTACCTTACCTGTGCAGTTAAACAATTTGCAATACCTTGCCTGTGCAGTTAAACACTTTGCACTACCTTGCCTGTGCAGTTAAACACTTTGCAATACCTTGCCTATGCAGTTAAACACTTTGCACTACCTTGCCTGTGCAGTTAAACACTTTGCACTACCTTGCCTGTGCAGTTAAACACTTTGCACTACCTTACCTGTGCAGTTAAACACTTTGCACTACCTTGCCTATGCAGTAAACACTTTGCACTACCTTGCCTATGCAGTTAAACACTTTGCACTACCTTGCCTGTTCAGTTAAACACTTTGCACTACCTTGCCTTTGCAGTTAAACACTTTGCACTACTTTGCCTGTGCAGTTAAACATTTTGCAATACGTTGCCTATGCAGTTAAACACTTTGCACTACCTTGCCTATGCAGTTAAACACTTTGCACTACCTTGCCTATGCAGTTAAACACTTTGCACTACCTTGCCTGTGCAGTTAAACACTTTGCACTACCTTGCCTTTGCAGTTAAACACTTTGCACTACCTTGCCTCTGCAGTTAAACACTTTGCAATACCTTGCCTATGCAGTTAAACACTTTGCACTACCTTGCCTATGCAGTTAAACACTTTGCACTACCTTGCCTATGCAGTTAAACCTTCAAAGACACTGGTGTTCAAGTTCAAACTACTGGCCAGGACGGAGGGGTTTCAAGCCTGTCGTACCCTCAAATGCATTCACTACTGTATGGTGCACCGAGGCCGTAAGAATGTGAAGAATTCAATGTTCGTACAATGCACGGACGCCAATAGTGCTGGGATAATTGTTATTGGTGTCGTTCTTCATTTATACTTTAGTTCTATGTCACATTAAAGGGAGCGACTAGACTCAAAAGATTGTGGACTGAAAAATAACATTAGGCAAAATTTACAGAAATTAATGTGTTCTAACTGTTTTTAGGAAAACCTAAAGCTAAGAGACCAATTGAGAGACGTAAGTGTAGATGGGACAATAATATTAAAGACGATGTTAAATAAATTCTGATAATGTTGGCTAGATATCTGTGACTCAGGATCCAGAGGCTGACTGATGTGAAGACGGTACTGACATTTCTAGTGTATAAGAGACTGGCAATTTTCTGACTAGCTGTGTCACTATCAACTCCTGCAGAAAGAGTCTGTTTCATGGAGTTACATGTTATTCTTCCTTGGAAGACTGGGCAAACTATGGCTAATTTTTCCTAAATTTTTATTACATATATATTTTTCTTCGTGGACTTTAAATGTCTAACCAATTTAAATCTGATAAGAAGATAATTAACAATTTATAAATTATCACAGGGAATATTATGAAGTAGTACGCATACTGTTATGCACTGTCTTACATTTAACATTCAGACATTTAATAAGGGAGGGTTTAATGACATTGACATCATTTCGTAGTGCCAACAAAATCCCTCATAATAAAGTGTGTTTTTAATCCCCAACTCGATTTGTCCTTAATAAGATACATTTTGACAGCTTTAATTTTTTTCTGTCAGAGTAAAGATTAAATTTCGCATTAGTATAGGACTGTGGACAGAACCTCTGCCCCATAAATGTGTACAGCTGTAGGGTTTTGGCTGAAACCCTCACGAGACGCAGGTTTTGTGCGCCTCTTCCAGACACATGTTGTAACTTACGTCATACGGACCAGTAAATAATTTCATCTCCTTGTGTTAAATGAACTTTAGACGACAGAAATGCATTTAGATCAACAGACATCAACAGTTATCAAAATGAGACGAAACGAATGTTTAATTGATTTATTTACGAAGCCACTTTGTCTAACGATGTTATGTCTAGCACGAATGTTTAAAAATGCAGTGATAAAGTACAGCCTGCATATTATGAAACACCCACAGTACTAGAGAAGCGGTTCTTATTACAGAAGATATTTGGCTCTGCCTTATGGTTTAGGCCTCTTGTAATATTTGCCTGTTATATTTCATGGTTCTACTGTAAAGGCAATCAAGTGTAATTGTTCATTTCAGTTCTAACATGACTTTTAGAAATAAATATGTCAGCGTGTGATATGACGAAATTTTAATTTCATGTGCCCTAGATAATTCTATATTCAACGCCACTGATACTAATTCAGAATATATATAGTGCCGATTGACTGGATGATATTTGTGGTGGATTGGGAAGGATGGGAAAAATGCAGTGTCGCAGAATTTGCTTGGAAGAGCTGGGGAGAGTCAATTTAACTCCAAAATGCATAGTCAGTGTACCAACCGAGATTCGAACTCGGAACTTACAGAATACAAGTTACAAGCAGCTTTCTCGCTCTTTTGCATTGGGTACAATCTAAATTGGTGCAATTTCAGATGTACTTGTTTTCCCTAATATGATGAATTAAATCTCTAGGACGTGCCCGTACAAATTAGAGGTCTCTATCATGAGACAAGTTTGGTTTCAAAATAACACAAAAGAAACAACCGTGTAACAGAATTGTAGCCCAGGAGGTGCTCGCCATTCAGTGTAATACAGACCAATTAAAAACCCTGCAAACCTCACAAGTCTATCCCTAGAGCAGCAGCAATCTTCACGTCAAGCAATTCGCTACACGTATTTACAGTTCGGAACACAACTATGCAACCCTGTAAGAAATGAGAGTCAGATTTATCTCAGTAACATCTCACGCACATTTCTGCAGTTTCTACAGTAGCAGAACTGAGTCCTGCACTATACAGAACTCTAAAACGTATTTCCGTCAACACACAAACTCACCAGTGGCCCTGTAATCGGCCGGTTTAGTCAATTTCACATACAGTGTGTTCTCGATTCTCCGAGCGCAGATTGATTGAGGTTCCATTTCGTCGAAGCCGATGTGTTGTAGTCAAGGTAATTTATATTTTGGGTACATAATTCATGCAAATTGCATATTATTGTGTGCACACATGTCTTTCAGACATTTCTGTACTCCCCTTTAGCTGTTTTGTGTATGCTTTTGTGTTGTTATGTGATTCAAGTGTATATTTTAACGTACCGGAACTATGAATGTAATGCGTAGGCCCATATCATACTGTATACGTAATCATATATTCTAAATTGTAATCATACAAGTAGTCTGAGCTTTTGGGTAATTCGAGGCCACCTTGGTCGCCTTCACATCGAACTGTCAAGTTTCTACTGTACGTGAAATTTTGTTTCCCCAAAATCGGTTTAACCTGAACCTCCAAACTATTAGCGTCTTCCTAATACTCTCTCCTTATTGAGGCTTTCTAACCAATATGCACTTCCTTTTTCCGTCTGTCCTTGGCCTACTACTTTTAAAAACACTTCGGGGAGTGCCAATTTTGTGTCCAGGTTATGTAATTCTTTCCTTTGCCCCTATTAATGAGTCCAGAATATGGACAGATATTAGCTAGGCAACGGGACTTGAGCAACTCTTGTCCTGATTTCACTGCTGCACGTACAGTTTTAGAAATCTGAATTTCTATGTGCATCTTGATGTCGCGCGTTGTTTTATGATTCTTGTTCCCCTCAGCATATAACATACGTATGTGCATGGAAGAGAGAATAACCAGGTTGTTTTTCATATTTTCTCTCTCTCTGCCTCTCTCTCTCTCTCTCTCTCCCCCTCATATCACATTCCATCGTTGCCTGCCCCAAGGGACGTTGCAGTGCCATCGAAACTTCTCCTCAAACAACATCTGTCACATTCAATTTCGACACACTTCTTCATCTGTAACTAAGAAAGAGGAATCCCATTTGCACGTATTATCTAAAATTTCCGAATCGTGAACGCCAATGCTCTCATCTTGGTATTTGCAATTTTATAAAATCATTTAGGTGAATTAATTAAATTGGATTAGCCGCAGAGGTTGCGCAGTGTCAAATGAAGGAAGATCGTTGTACATAAAAGTGTCCGTGAGCTAGGGGGCTTTGTCGCATTCAGTGCCCGCATCTTCCGGGACATACCGTGACTGCTGCGTTGCTCAGATATTCCATAGAAGGAACACTGTATATTTGGCATTTAACTAGATTAGGCGTGCGCAAAGCAGGTCCCCCAAAATTTTGATTCCATACCCCGCAACTTCCATATATTCTGATAGTAGGACTGTAGGGGAAAAGGGATGACACTTTTTCTTATTGACATTCAATTTTTATATTGTGTATTACAATTAATTATTGTTTTTATTTATTACATCTAAAACATTGTACAAGAAGGTCTGGTCGTACCGGCTACAAATTTGTTTAAATAAGTATCTTACCTCCTTGATAACGGATATAGTTTTGGGGATGAAATGTTTATAATAATATTCTTGTGTGTTTTCCTATATATGTAAAAATTCTTTAGGTAGTCAAAATTTTCAGTAGCTATTTAGCAATTATTTAAGTACAAAATATTGTTCTGTGGCTCTTCGGCCCGTGATCACTTAATAAGGCTCATATAGTCCCGTCAAAATATGTTTCACTCCTGACGGAAATCGTCAAACAGGAGGGCCTCTTTTCCCACCAAATTCAAAGTCTACATTCCGGAACAAGGCGGATCACTTTACTGCTGCCATAATCTCAGACATTCATCGTCTAGATCCAGCTTATGTCCGCTCTTATCTCGGTACGAAGTTCGCTCACCCAGGTCCGTGTGCTTCTGAACGTACAGTACACGACAAAACGACAGTGTAGCATGTTTGGATTAGCTTGTTGAGTTTTATTCACATGCTCGCCTTTTCGTGTTTTCGATCACGTGGACTAGTTCAGCACACGATAAATAACATTTTCGTCTGTTAGGGTATACTTTCGTTAATTGTTTGAAGATCGACAATCAAATAAAGTGGGCCTATACACACACACAGACACACACACACACACACACACACACACATATTATATATATATATATATATATAAACCTTCAGTTTGTACCTCACAGAAAACAGTCACTAACCATTAAAAGAACCGATCGGTATTCAGTGAGACAATTACAGTCAACACACGAACGCTGCATGTGGCCAAAATGCTGTATTTCTTAACGCTACAGCAGGTGGTACACATAAAACTACCGGGCTTTAGAAGGTTAAATAATTAGACACATAAACCAAGATATGATGGATGGTATTTTTGTCATGTATCTTACAGTTCTCGACAAACATAATCCGTAAAATTTTTTAGGCCATTTATTTGGACTTTATCCGTGTTTACAGCGGTTTAATATGAAACGCACAATGCTTCGGAAATTAATTCTATTTCCGTCTTCAGGTGTAGCGGATATGAAGTGGTCCCTATTTCCCTGTGTAGAGGGTAGAGAATTCTTATCTTCTGTTAGAGCGTTCTAGCTAGGAGCCCAACAGAGTACGGCTTTTTTTCATGTCCTGCTTATTTGAAGACAGAAATAAATCAAATTTCCGAAACTTTTTGGTTTCAGTGTAAATAAATCGGGCGACAGACAAAGGCGAAATAAATGACCTTAAGTATTTTCACACCATCATCGAATAACTTCCTAAGTTTAAAACTTTTATTGCTTATTCCCTCTTGAAATGGCCTTCCCAACTTTAAGCGATGGCCACATTTGCTGATGTGGCCATGTAAGTGAAGCTGCAAAGTGGTCCTGGCAACACTGTGCATCCTTGTCAACGCATCAACCGGGATGAGGAATGCCCCTGTTTGGAGAAGCATGCAGAATGCTTACGTGCATTTATCCTTTTTGCTCGAATCAAGGACAGTTTTTCGCAACAAGTCTTTTACAATACCTTTTGAGCTGTCTAGATGTGGATATTATTGAAAATAAATTAAATATTCTGTGTGTCGTGATCACTTAAAAATCAAGTAAAACATTTCACTTCATTTGCATGACGGCAGTGTCACCATGCACTGCAGTCATGCAAACCACACACTTAACTCCCACTACCATGTACGAATTTAAATAAAACAGGTTATCTAAAATTAGCCTCAGGTTCTAACAAAGAGCTGGAAACTCTGGGAAAGATGTGGGCAGTTTGTAAAAAGAAATGTTTGCGTTACACGGCTTAACTGTTCTGCGAACATCGAAATGTGCACGGTGGTCTAACTTGAAGAGAAAAAGCAACACTAGAAGAAACAGTAAAAGTTTTAGTCATTTGAGGACTGAGGCAAACCTATATGGTATATACAAAGTCAGTTCCTACCTCACAGAGAACATAATTCTTATCCAATCGGTTGACGTTGTTTAGGGAAATAATGGGTGTTTATTTTAACAGTCTACGCAACACACAAATACACTGTGTGGCAAAATTCCCGTTTAATAATATTACAGCACATGGTGCGTATTCTTACCACACGTAATGGTTTTGCGTGCCGTTAACTGGTATCCCTGAAGATGGCCGACAGGCCAAAATACGTTGGAATGTTTAAGTAATTTATGTATTAAAAATGTACCTTGTTGTTTATATAACCTGACATACCACTTCTTTTTTCCGAAACATAACCCCAGTATTTCAGTGGGTTTTTTGGTTGAACTACGGAAGCATGGAACCATTAGAAAAGTTAAATAAAATTTACTTTTAGTAATGGTTATCGTTGTATAGCATAATGAACAGTTTCATGATTTGTACCTTTCACCAACCATTATTCAGGTTATCCAGTCAAGAAGAATGTGATGGACCGGGCATGTGGCATGTCTGGGGGAGAGGAGAGGTGCATACAGAGTTTTGGTGGGAAAAGCTAAACGAAAGAGACCACATGGAAATCCTAGGCGAAAATGGGAGGATAATATTAAAATTGATCTTCAAGAATTGAGATGGAAGTGCATGGACTGGATTGATCTGATTCAGGATATGAAAAAGTGGCGTTTTGTTGCGAACACGGTAATGAAATTTCATATTCCATAAAATGAGGGTAATTTATTCACTAGCCAAAAGAACTATTTCCTTCTGAACAAGCATGTGTTCTATGGAACTAAGGGTCATTGTTATCACCTGCAAAATATTTGCTCAGTTTGTCACGAAGTAGAGTTATGTTTTTATTACACACAGTTTCTATTCTTTAACTATTCCATGGCATATCGTAACACAGAGCTGGAGAATCTTCATGCTCTAAGGCCGAGTGGTAACTTTATGCACAATCAGGTTTAACACTGCGTTTCTATGTTCTGCCCACACACTGAATTTCTGTGTTTTGTATGGTTCTCAGAACAAACAGCAATCATTTCCCTGCACATCATTAATTGAATTGTTTTTATAACTGAGACGAATGTGTTTACTGCGCGGTACGAACTGAATCTTTAAGTACAGTTCGCGTTCATACTCATGTTTAAAGGGTTAATAGGCAGTCTTGGAGCCAGAATGTCCCACTGTTTCAGGCAAAAATACAGGTTAAGTTTTGCTGTTTATGCCTTTTTAAGTTCAGCGTCTCAGATTTCGTAAGGTGTGAGATACTTACATACATACATACAACATACATACATACATACATACATACATACATATATACATTCCACGGATCCATAATTTTATCACAAGACAAGAGGATGTGGAATAAGTCATAACATACAAAATCATAAAAATGTACATTGCAAAATGCTTTAAACATTCTATGTGCAGTCTTAGACGTCAGTATTATAGGTTAACAGTACTCATAAGAAATTCATCTACAGAGTAAAAGGAGTGTGCATTTAAGTACTCTTAGTGCTGCTTTAAATTGTGCCTTTTCGTTCTTAAGATTTTTGATATTACACGGTAAGCTATTGAAGATCCTGATACTGGAATAGAATGCACTTTTCTGAAAGCATGATAGGTTGGCAATTGGTCACGTCTTTAGTTCTGGTATCGGCCGTGAACCATAATTGGTGACGTTTCCAACAGCCGCTAATAAAAATGTGGGGTGTTGAAATAAAAGGGAAGGATGAAATGTAGACAGAAGTTAATGCGATGGGCTCCATCTGGAGTGGAAGTAATTATCGTAGAAAGCATGTTTGTTGAACTGAGCAGGGCAGGGCCTCATTGTGCAGATGGACGACCACCCCCACCCTGTCACCGCTTGAAACATCCTTCATGATAATACGAAAAATGGAGCAAATTTGGCTCACAGCGCTGAAGAGTACTGTTACTGTTACTTCTACGGAGTGCATCTCCTTGTGCGAAATATTCACTAAAGAAAATTTCATTTTCGCACAACTTTTCATTCCTTTTTTACAAATATATCGACTTTGGCGACACAATTCGGATTCTTTACGTTAAGCCATCTGTAGGTCCGGCACATAAAAATACATTCGTAGTTTTACTTTGATTAACAAGTTGTCGTCTCAGCTATGTGTGACAACTTATGCTAGTATGTGCGCCGCCTAACGGGCCCGATTTGGGGACACCAAAACAAAGATGAAGGGCAGAGAGCATCTGCAGGATTAAGAGGAAGAGTTCTCATTGGATCTAAACTTTAACTCTTGATGATGATGATGATGATGACGACGACGACGACGACGACGACGACGACGACGACGACGATTATGATATTATGATTATTATTATTATTATTATTATTATTATGACGATGACGATGATGATTATGATGATGATTATGATGATTATGATGATGATGATATGATTATCATTATGATGATTATGATTGTCATTATGATTATGATGATTATTATGCTTATGATGATTATGATGATTATGACGGCGACGGTGATGACAAAGTTTCATCCTATACACGTCACAGCTCATGGAGTGTTCACAGAAACTCCATTTCCCGAGCATGGATGCTAAGTGGCAAGGTGTCTAAGTTGTTTTCGGAACGTGCCCCCTTCTAATCTTGGCCGGAATACTGGACCCTTTTGGGGCTTTCATTTTTTCCTTCAGGAAAGTTTTGCGCCTGGTCATAGCCTCTTCCCCCCATCCTTAACAGTTCACCATATATAACCACTCTCTGATCTTAGCATCAAATTACAGCTGCAGTCGCAAAATAACCTATGAACTAACTGACCCGAAACGTCCGCTAGGGAATTTTAAAAGATAAGGAATGTATTGTCAGTCACAACAGTCTTCGTGTAATTAGTTGGAATTTAATAAGCTACATGTTTCGGCACGCCTACAAAAGGGCGATCATCAGGCAGTAAGACACAAAGAGAAAATTATACGTTAGTAACACATTATCTAGTTTTAGTATTAATAGCGTTGAGATATCATCTCTTATATCATAAGATATATATATATACGATATACGTTTAAATTTTCGTAAATTACTAGATGAAGCAATGGTTGTTCGGTTCTTCAGGAAATTCCCTGCATCTTACGACCCCGTATTCGCATTAACGTTTTCAAAAGAGCACTCCACTAGCCTCTATTCTAAATAAGCCAATTCCAGTACATGTCCTATTTCTTTAAGATCAATTTTAATATTATTCGCTCTACTGCGTCTATGTCCCCTGCAGTTTATTACGTTCATGTTTTACGACTAAATAGGGTACTTTATGTAAAGAGTTATGTACTGGCAATGTCCTCCATAAGCCTAGCATAAAAGACAATTATCTAATTCTAATGCAGCGCTCTATGTATATGAGAGGTTCAGTATGTAGTATCACGGTATCAAGTTTTCAATTGTTGCACGACTTACAATACTCCTGACAGTTTCATCCTCGGCAGTATTGTAGCGTCATGACGTCACCGACGGTACAGCTCTTGCTGACACCACACATAGCCCGCGGTTGTTGCCAGCAGCAGCGCTGCTTTCGCCATCTCGACGCACAGCGACGAACTATAGGAAGTTCTTTTCACGTTGTCATGGTCCTGGCTTGATGAAATTGAAGGAACCAGAATTCATTCGTGCATTTCCTGTTCTTCACACGTCAGTAATGAACGAGAAGCCGCATAGTAATGCATTCCCCCCCCCCCCCCAAGCTTTATTCGTTTGGCTGAAAGTTCCCTTTTTTTAATTGGCTATTAGAAGTGCAGGAAAAAGTTTAATGAGTTTAATTTGCACAATAGCGTTTCTTTGCATGTCAAACCATGAAATTAAAAGAAACGGCGATTGAAAATTAAAATCAAAATAAGAGTCGCGTTGTTGTAAAGTTGGAAAGAAAAAGCTGATTGAAAAATAACAATTATGTAGAATTGTAGCGAAGGGAAAAGAAATGGATGGAAGACAATTATTTTTCGCATCTATTTTTGTCATATATTCACCGTTAATAAAGAGTTTGAAATTGTGTGCCGACAACTAAGTTTTCCCCTGAAACTGAATGTTATTTTTATACAATTGAATACCGATTTCTTGGGTCTGGTCAACGTAAAATATTCGGGTACCTGTAGTCATGGCAACAATAGGCGATTTTTAACATTGTTTCGGTTTCATTCATATCACGACACTTCCATCATTAATCGGAGAGATTTGCGGTGACTCAGATCGTATAGGAAGTTGGCTGCGAGGTGGAAAACCGCCAAACCGATTGTGAAGCTACACACTACATACTACACACTACATACTACACACTACACACTACATGTTACACACTAGATGGAGATGGGTGGTCAACGCCACGCCCCGGCCGCTTTACCCCCAGGAATGAGGCTGGGTGGGTCCCAGGGCCGGTCTGGACGGGTGCGGAAAATCTCGCCACCACCGGGATTCGATCCCCGGACCCTCCAGCCCGTGGCGATTCGCTATACCGACTACGTTATCCCGTCCCTGAATGATTGTCATTATATAGACGAACTTAGTACTAACTAATAAGTGTCTCTCAATATAATTATAAAGAATAACTTGGAGACTCTAGTGAGTCACATCCCAAAATGAGTATACCAAAAGAAAAACAGTTTTATTCGTAATTGAAAGAATGAGCTACTTTTTACAAGAATACAAGCCAGCTATTAGATGCATAACTTTTATTAAGCCTACTTTCTAGTGGTATTACTTAGATATTCTTAAATTTACTAAACTTTCACATGTCTTCCATCGTGCATTATGATGAATCAAAGCAGAGGACAGGTGAACGGGCCGGCCATCTTACAGGTCCTCTTTGGCCAATCCAACGTTTATAAAAACTTTTATCCAACAACACTCTAACATTGCGGGAAAAGCGACGGGGTACTCAACGCCCTTCAAACAAATCTCTTTGTAATAACAGGTCGGTGTTTTCCTGCAGTGCTGGTACAAAGAACTCTCCTAATACGTATTTTGAAACTGAAAAATATGCGTATAGTGCTTGTATTATTGTAAAAACCAGTTTATCATTTGAGTTTCCAGTGAAGTTATTTGACTTTCGTGTTGGTATAGTGATTTTGGGACATTCTGTAACTAAACCATAAATGAACGGTCCCGAATATTAAATCGGCACAACGTAAACCTACAGACACTTATCTGAATAAATTATATTGAGCACTGTATTTTGAAACAGACTATGTAACTTAATTTCACCTGCATTTACTCCACTCTTAGCTTGTTATGCAGTCAACTTTCAATTATTGATTTCAGTTGCACTGCACGTAGGCTGCACAAGAAACAAGTGTTGTAGCGCGACCTGTCTGCTGGCCATCTTCATTTGAATCGCCATCTTTCCTAGTATTACAGGGTCACGCAAGTACAACTGTACGCCACTGGATACACATGTTATGCCCTTACACAGGGGTGCACAAATCATGGGCGCCAGGTCGCCGTGGTGACTAAATTTTGTGCGGTTGCATCTAATGTCTGTGGGTTTTCAGTTTGAAACTTGCTACATCTCAACACACTGACGTCTAGAATTTTGGGGTGGCTTCTTATTTTTTTTAGATAATTTGTACACCCCAGCCCTTATGCGTCATAATTATTAGCGTGATCAAGTCAACAAGTGTATAGGTGGGCGGACATATCGCTTGCGTAATTGGTATGAGAAAAGCACACAATATTTTAGTAGGTAGATCTGACGGAATGAGACCACCTTGGAAAATTTATAAGTAGGATGTGAGTGTACCGGAAAGAACCGCGACATATGAGGACACCAGCGGGGGGGGGGGGGAAGGGAATTGCAAAAAATGAAAACGGTATATATGCTGAAATGACGCAAACTGATGGCTGATATGTCTGAATTTAACTTATTTATGCCTTGATTCTTCCTAACGTGATCCGCCTATAGAGGCTACTGGCAGAAATTGCTACGTATCGTGGTGTTTTATTTGTAACGACTTAGTGTCTCGGAACTTTTTAAGTATTATTGTGTTATGAATCTGTATTACAGTCTTGTCGTTGTAGGACATAGTGTTAAACATTAGGTTTCCATATAGACTATGTTGTTTTGCTTTAAACATTACAGTGATAACGGGGCTGAAGGTAAAGTTCCTCTGGTATACCGAGTTGTTGCATTATCTTAGAATAATTAGTTTTGATTAAGAGATCAAGAATCTGGAAGTCTGGGAAGAAATATACCAATTCGGTATTTACGGACAGGCTACGGAGCTAGTGGAAGTGCCTGTTCTTCCGCCTAAAAGTACTGTTAAAGTTAAAGTTCTCCCTTAATTATTCGGGTTAGTAGCGACATTTATATACACAGAAATAAACAAGTCGTGGCCTGTTTTAAGTAGGGTCTCAGTGTTTGCCTGGTTCTTGTCTTTCTGCATTCAGACCTTCCGAAATCGTGAAAGTCACGCCAGACTAAGAGATGTCGTGGTTGAGGAGATGTGTTTAACTATATTCTGAAACTGTTGTGACAACCCTGTTGGTGTAAGATATGTTATACGTAGCTGTGGTCTATTTACCCACTGGTCAACATCTGGTGCCCGACTCCTCGTCTGTAACAAGAGCGACATCAAATAGACAGAGCTGACTCTCTGATGACTCGCTTATGTGTAATTATCTTGTTCCCGTCTTCAGAACCTCAGGTACATCATTTCATTTCAAACAACTAAGATTTCAGAAGTGCAGGTACACGGGTGACAATCCTTCGTGTGTATGACAAGCAAAAATAAAATTATGTGCACTAGTTTGCGGAGAACAGGCAGTAATGTAAAGTAGCACTGATAAAGAGAAGGGACCTGCCCTCTCAAAAGGCCGGTGTTATGTAGGAGAGTTTTGCTTTTTTTTCCCCTTTCACACAGAGAAATATTAATTAATCAGAGAAATTACGTCGGGTAGTAATAAAATGCACCTTGTTCAAAAGTAGTTAAAATCTGGGATCCATAAATTTTCGTGAAATTTAGGAGCCACCTCAAAATTCTAGACGCCAGACGGGTAACATGTATCAAGTTCTATACGGAGAACGCACAAATATTAAGCGCCACCGTACAAAATTTAGTCACCCGGTTGCTTGTGCACGCATGATTAAAATAAAAATTCCAGAAAATTTGATTGCATTAATAATTCTTTATTATAGGACCAGGTCAGCGTAGTTAGTACATGGAATACGCGACGGCAGGACGGTTCTGGTTTCGAATCCCGGCAGGGCCAAGACTTTTTCATTTATTCAAACCGTCAAACCCGTCTCTAGAAGTCCACCTGACTTTATATTCAATGAATACCAGGGGCTTTTTTTCCGGGTGTAAAGCGGCCGCAACGTGATTTTGACCACTCAAGTTTTTGTAGCGCCGAGTTTAAGAATAAACGGAGCTATATCTCTACTCTCCATTATTACGCCTATTTCATGGCGTGGACAGGGGCAACTTTATTTTCTTTGCCTTTTTTATTCTTTACTAAAACGCCCATACAGCAAATTTTAAAAAGTAAGCCAAGCAAGGTCCAGAATCGTCACTTCTGCTAAGAAACGATACAGTATTTCGAATAACAGCGACCTGTAGCTTTACATTCTAACATGACGTTAAACTCCGCAACAACCGTGCGACATGTCTCCAATCGACTGCATAAGTTCTGCACCCGCCGAGGCCCTCCAGAGGATGTACCAATTAGCTCGTGGGATTGCGTGTTTCCACTGTTCCTGCTGTAATGAATGACCCTTCAAGGGGTGAGGGAGGGCGGCTGTCGCCGGAACCGACACTTTTCCGGTGTTGTTAAAATCCCAGCAGCAACATACACCCACACAGGCACCCTCCTCGACTGTGCCACCGTGGGAACTAACCCACCCCCTTGAAACACTGTTCCACCGTAAGTCATATAATTTTCTGTATTGTAGTAACAGCAGACATGTAAGTAGGCTGAAATTGCTAAATTCTTTAATTTGTTTCATAAGTAGGACATATATTTTATAGTACAGTAAACTTGACATTCTGAAATGCAAAAGAAGAACAATTGTTTACGAAGACTGCACGATAATAATGTTCATAACAATGCATAAAATTCATTCCTTAACAAATACCGGTATTTGTAAACTGTTGTCACGTGTGGAAAATTAGCATCACGAAAATTTCTCCTAAATTTACGACGACCTTTCTTATACGAACTCTGTTTACATTATGCATCAAGCGAGAGCAAGATATTCCCTGATGTGATCTTCTTTACGACTGTAGATGACGCATGAAACTTGACACGCTCACATTCCGATACCAGCGTGGGGGCGAGTCGATGATTTGGCTGGGTCTTATACGATGAAGGAGCAGACGGAAGTAATCAATGATAGCTGTCAGATAAAATAATTTCCCAGTGTATGCTCACCGATGTTTCAGAGAAACGCACTGCCTGGATAAGAGTATGTCCAAGCACTTCAGTGTCAAATAGGAACTAATTCTTCAATGCTGAAGATAAAGGTAGCATGTGTCCACCAAATATTGGTGTTGAAAACTTATGCTCTCTATTCCTGTGAACCAGTGAGGATGACGTAAGGGTAATTGAAGTATAGATCAGGATTTTAATTTGTGGTTCTAAAACACAAAATTTTAATCTGTAGGTTTGTGCGTCGCCTGTAATGAGACAGGATACTCTTAAGAACCTGGGGAAACCCTCACGGAACCTCATCACTCCGCAGGCCACCTTCTGAGATTTACGGCCCCATGTATTATTTAGGGGTTTAATGCAGTAGCTGCGATACCGACACCTGTCCACTTGCACACCTCCCACAAACTCGAACCCTTACATCCTTTTGTCGGCACAGTAATGTCGTGCGGCTGGTCACTAGCCAGAAGCGGTCGACTTCCTTTGACCACATCCACGATTGTCTGCTGCGGTTTCTAACACAAATGACGACAGTGTTGAATGGTTGTGGCGCAGCCACCGGTAACTCCAATCCACATATTTTTTATAGGACAGAGTTGTACAAGGCAGGCAGAAAATAGCCGAAACAAACAGAATGATGTATTGCGTTGCAGAGTTACGGTTATGGGCGTGACGAACATCAGGGTTGCTGGCTCGTTCTTCCTGATTCTCGTGTACCTGAATGACTGTGTTGTGTTCAGCGTGACGTAAATTGGCAATCACTGCTAGCACTCAAATTTTTGACAAAAATGTGGCGAAATTTATAAAATTTTCTTTAAAAGTTGCAAGATTGGAGCTTCAAACCAGACATAAACTACGCATGTCATTTCTGCTGCCCCGCTTGTCACATATGTTGCTACGTCGCGGATGTAACTCCACGGATCAGAGTTCTTCATGACACCCTAACAGTCGCTCAGCTAGTCAAGAATTTCCCCGCCTTTCCTAGGACCCGAAGGATTGTTTTCGCTGGAAACCGCCACTGATGTCTGCACTGAGCCAGTTAGTCCATATTATGTAACGCTGTTTCTCTAAAAACCTTTTTAGAATATTATCCTCCCACCTAATTCCAGGGTTTGCAGGTTTCCCGTATGTGCATGCGTTTTTCAACTCTCCGATGCATGTTACATGGCCCCTCTAATCCACCTTGATTTTGCTATTCTAATAACACTTTTTGAACAGTACAAATTTGAACCTCATTATGCAGTTTTATTCATGCCCCTGTTACTTTCTCCTTCCTCTACAACCGTTCTTCTCAGAAAACCGGCCACACTCAAAACAACATTAATATCTATTTTTCCAGTCGTGTGATACAACAGGTTTAACACCCGTATAAAGCAACTGGTAAAAGTATAATGCAACTAATTTGGTGTGAAAGTATATTTCTGTAAGTCACGTTTTTTAGACAGATTGTACACTGGTTGACCAATGCTGCTGAACTGAATGATAGCGAGCATTCATTGAATTTAATCTCCTCTTGTAGCTGAGATTTACAAGAGTTCTGGAAGAATATGAACATTTTTTCCTGTCTTTTCTGCAGAACAAGTGGGAAATCGGGAATCGAGTTTCGTTTCCAGCAAGACAACCGACGTCTGCTGCACGGCACTCACACCAACTCTGACATCCGCGCAAGCGCCTTTCCTGTGGGCATTCGGGGATCTTTCCTCGAGGACGGTTTTTAATTATATTTCTTGTATAGGATGTTCAGCATAACACAGCAGTCGCTGAATATTAACATTCTGAACACATTGTACACGGTGCTATGGATTTAGAAGAAATTAACGGTCATCTTCTTACACTAAAACTGACAAATTTGTGCGCGATTTCAGGCTTCCTCTGCGACGTAGATGAGATCTGCGCTCTTCTGAGATATTACGCAGCGTTGAGTGGTAGTTCTGTACCGACGTTTCGAGACAACCTATCGTTCAATTCTTCAACGGTCAAGAAGTCCAAGAACTTCTTGACCTTTGAAGATGGGACCGATATGTCGATATGTTGTCCCGAAACGTCGGAACAGAACTACCACTCAAGGCTGCGTAATATTCCATAAGAGCGCAGATCTGATAAATTTGTGTTCATTTTACTTCAGATGCATGAAGAAACTAATGTTGTCAAGAAGCGTGAAAGGTATATTGAACAGATATAATACTGTACTTAGTTTCAAATAAGCCATTAACCGCTTGTGAGCACAGTTAACCTTGCTAGAAGTTCGTTCACAATGACTACAATAGTTGGACGGGTTGTAAGTTGCATATTGGTTTGTTATATGGCAGTCACGGTCGATGTAACGCGCTTGTTCTTAGGACGAAGGTTGGGGGGGGGGGGTGGCAGGGGGACTTTTGCCGTTTTACAGAGCTGCGCTCTTTGTTACATCCCACAATGTTAACTGTTACAAACGTAAAGCTTGGAGCCACCCTCGGTCTAAAACAAGTCGTAGATTTACAATAGGACCGGACAGTTCCTTGGATTGGATTAGTATCGACCAGCGGTCAAAGGCCCAGTTCCTGAAATCCAACGCTTCAGTAACGATTCTACGTATAAGAGGGACAAGATTTTACTGTTGAGGTCGCCTTCTGAATTTCAGTGGTTTTCAAAGGCTTAGTTTACTTTATTTTGTGTTTAATTCTTTACGATCCTCTAATAACAATGCAACTTTGATGTCGTCACCGAGGTGCGTGTTAAGATTGCTGTGTCGCAGGAATTGACGCCGTGTAGTTCGGTAGATGGCACCAGTGTTTCGGAGGAACAACTGCCTCCCATCTTCTACCTTGAGGACGGAGGAAGCGAATTTCTTCGAAATGTTAATTTTCTTTAGAAAACTTTACGGCGTCACACCCCACAAAATCGTAATCTTAATCAGGACTTTGAGGTAACGAAAGAGTTCTGGTGGAAATAACTGCATATTGTTATTCAGTTTAAAACCTGTTACGGTACCATAGTCCCATCTGGTGTGCAGAAAGGTAAGTTCAGGACCTACAAATCAATGATACTTCCTGTTGGCTTGTATGGTCAGGGAAGCTGCTCGATGAATGACAGGGGGATATTATAGACTTTATCTTATCGCTCGCCGGAGCAAGGCAGATTTATCTTATTGAAAGCCGGCATCCGTCGCGACATACCGTGGCAGCTGCGATGCTCAGGCCAGCGATAAAAAATACGTTCTGTGCTTAAGCTTCATAAGCTTAAATTGAGCTGGATAGCTAAATTATTTTAGTGGCTACGACTACGGATTGGACGAATAAAGAAAGAGTGTTTGATTTCCAATGGGGAGGTTGGGGGAGGTGGGATTTCTCCCTTCGCTATCGCCTTCAGAACAGCTCTGGTTTTCGCGAGCATTATATAAACAACCACTCAACCTTATCTAGTGCCGTAGGGTAAGAAAGACGAATTAGTCCTCAAGACGTTAAAGGCTGAAGGTGGGCCGTTATGCCAATACTTCCCTTTTTTTTTCATGTTCAGAGCTTAAAATCTGGCGATCTTACGTTCTACTGGCCAATATTTTGAACCGTCCTGCACTGGAGTACTAAACTTGTGACTCCACCAAGGAATCAATATATACGACATGTGTTTCAGAATGCCACCACACGCCACAGCCCCCCCCCCCCGCCCACAGCTTTTCTGGTCACTTTTCCAGGTGTTGTCTTATACACAACAATGGAAGAAAATATTTCTTGATTATACGTACTAATTGAACCCCAGTGATGATCAAGAACAAATTTAGAATGAAGAAACATAACCTAGAGTAATCATTTCAAATTAATTACGTATGATTTCCATAATTTAAACTTGAAAATGGAGAGAGTCAGAAATGCATGGTAATTTATTATATTGTAGGTCTATATGGCAAAACCATCTCGTTGTTTGGCTGTTAAATCATTTAAAGCTTGTCGCTAACTGTATCTACCAACTACTGCAACATTCAGAAACTCAGCCTTCGGCACGCACACACATACAAACACACACAGTGGATTTATGCTTTTCGTTTGATTCTCAGAATAAGCAGTGATCATTCACTAACCAAGATGAATAACAGATTGGTATTTATAAGAACACGGACTGTGTTTTCTGAGAGGTAGGAACTGAACTTATTTATACATGTATGTATAATTTAGATGAGTGCCATTCCTCAAAGTATTGACTGTTTTGATGTGGCTGAAAGACAGTAATGGGAATTGCATTTGCCGAATTGCATTGTTCTTCATTTGAGAGGAATTTGTTCTCGGAAACTCTCATTAATTTATATTGGAATAGACTTTGTTCTACGTATAATAGTCTCATAGTCATTGTCTGTGATTCTGAGAAGTCAGAGGAAATAAAACGTGAAGTCCATAGTCTCTGTAATGTCATTAACGCAAGTCGTTGTTTCAGTTTCAAAGAAACTTGACGTGTGTGTCCAGTCCAGTCCAGTCCATTCACACTTCTTCATTTGCGGTATGTTACTGAAGACAGCTAATGGAATGTAATTAGATAGAGAGCCTTCATTCATATTCATTAGATATGCTGTGATCGACTTCAGTTAAGGAATCCTCATTTTCTGGCACTGTTTAATTTTTCTGCCACACAGTGCACTTCTAACACATTGTCAGTGTCAAGTTTCGTCCATATATTTAGGCCCGTACCGTGAAATAATTTTTTTTGGGAGGGGGGATTATGACGCTGCGAATATGTTTTAAAACGTGAGCACGCCTAGACTATTGTTTAGCGCTTACGGGTTCAGGCAGCGTCATATAATGAAAACCGTTTACAATCAGGCCTATTACGTAGAAGCAAAAATTATGGGCCGTACATAAGCTACCCTGACCAGTGAGGTTGCTGGTGATGGGGGTCGAGTAATGCGGCCCCCAGTGTGGCAGAGTACAAGGGGCGGCAAAATGGGCAGAAAAATAAATATTTTAAATGCAAAAAGCTTTCTATGTTTAATATTATACATCTTCCGTGCAGTAATTTCACATATAAGCTTTTTATTATCATTACCAACCACTGCAAATATTGTGCAGTGGTTGGTAATGATTAATAATGTAACAAAGGGGTTTCTTACTAGAGAGAGAGAGCACATAGAGTGTTCTCGATGAAACCCTTTCTACTGGTATCGTGACCTGAGCGTGCTTGAAACTTCAGGGATTTGGTGACCAACTGTCACCCTTCGGTAGCGTAACAACTGTTTAGTGTACACAGACACCAACCCGGATGTAGCGCCCGGGCAATCCATACTTCCAGGACGTCTACACGTGGTGAACCCCTCAGTACACCGCTGCGTCTGGCTTCACCCACTCTCTATACTCTATAATAGCGCTGCCACCAGAAAGTTTCTATATATCTGCAGATTACTTACAACTGCTTCAACCTTCTTATAGTGGGGTGTCTAGCTCAGTCGATCCCGGCTGAGTCACCCCCACAGGCTTGCCTAGCCCAGCTAGCATCACCTAATTACTTGGTATAACCATACCAACGGTCAACTAATCCTCTGACCGCAACTAATACTGCTACCGGTTATCACTTGGGATCTTCCTGTCTCTTAAGGAACTATTTACACTTGGGATGTGATTATACTTGGAATGTTCTTCTTCATCACCATTATTAAAACCATTAAACCACTCTCAATTTATAACCAAAGTAAATAATAAAATTTATTTAACTCAACTAAGTCCTAATTAACATACATCACAATAAAATTTAAATCCCTTTAATAATATCTCAGTTAATCAAATAACTAAATTTTCTCTCATTCAGTTTACAAAGTTAAACATTTCTATACAATTTAATCCAATTTAAACGTTTCCCTACACAATTTCTTATAAACCATTCATTTAAATTTTCATTTCTCAATTTAATTTTCTATTAAATAACATATTACCCGTTCAGTTTGGTCCACTCACACTTGCGACAACTTTACACAATTTTCCTAACTAAATAATTGTGTTTGTTAATACTTCATAATAAAATTCATCAATTTCAAAATTTCATTCCAAGTACCAACTCTCAAATTAAAACATATAAACAATCCAAAAAACTTATTCTTTTGCCAACCTACCTTCTGTTACAAAATAATCCATGTTCCCTCTGGATACATCAACATCAATTGCCCGTTCATACTTCCAAATACTGGCACATATTATATTGGTGCATAAGTATAGCATTTTCACTGCCAACTTACTACGTAACCACAAGATAAGGTGCTGCACTGCCATTTCACTTTATATTAACTTAATTTCTGCGTTACTTTCAAATTACTCCATCAAAATATCTTCACACAGATAATTAAGTATTTCACAATTAATTTCACATCGTAATTTCTTCATAAAATTTTACAAGTTAAAATTTAAAATCCATCGTCCAATCTGTCTCACATCTTGCGCCAAAATATCTTCCAAAATCGTCCCTAGGCATTGTCCTCACCTATATTTAATAACTTCCAAACCACCCCCTTGTTCATCATCAACATGGCTACCTCACTTCATCTCCTACCTTCTCATCCAATCAAATTAATGCATTTACGTCTAGTCACTGCATTAACTAACCAATGAAAACATCATTACCTAATAAGGAATATGCTGATACTGTGGTTCCCATGTCCTCCAGCATACAAGTGTAAAAATGCTGAGGTTACCATTCTCACAAAGTCAAGTGTGTGTGGACTAACTGTTACAAGTTAACTTCAACTCTATACCTCTAAATATATAAAATTTTCCACACAGTATTCTAACTGTACTCACAAATAATTTGTTAAAAAAAATTCATCTATGCTAACAGCATTCCTAAAACCAAAATTGCGTCAACTCTCATACCTGCATAAATTCACTTCAATCTCATTCACTCACTTTAATTACCAAAGTCCCAAATTCTAAATGGTTCTATCTGCATAATCGTACTAGAATAGTAACTAATCAATCATACCTCATGCCCCAATCAAATCCCACATAATTCAGTTCCTCAATTCCTAACCTGCTTAACTGTTCCTAACCCAACTTCAAACTTCATCTATCTGCATGTTTTCCTGTAAACCTCACAAATCTTTCTTTAGCACACTTGCTAATGAATACATCACGAAACTAGCTCTCCTTCTACATACCTATCCAATACAATTTAACCAACTGCCTTTTTAAACACTAATAGTCCCTCTGTTCATCAAACTATCATCTTATTTAAAAACCCTCAAAGCCTAATTCTGGCATCACATATCCTGTCTCTAACATATATCCCAATAAATCCTGTATTCACTCTACCTCCATCTCTGCATAAGCAATTTCAACAAACTTCTACCTATTCAACCCATCATTAATGTTGCCAAATTTCCATTACTAACAAAAAGAAATGCAAATTCTTAAAAACTGACCCGTGGCTGGATCCTGGCCTTGAGTAAGATTTTAAAAATGTAACATATCCAATAATCTATCAATCAAAACGTCACTCCAGTTTTTAATTCATTACAATAATAATAAAAAATTTATATCCAAATAATTTTGATTTTTCGCGCTGAAAAAATTTAAATTATTGAAAAACTGAAAGAAAATTCAATAAATAATTATAATTTCTTAAAACTTAATAATTTCTCTTAGGGGGTGCCATTGTGATCACTCGTTACTTAAAGAGGTGTCCTCTTTAAGTAGCTGAACTCGGTTGAAGAAATTATTGCTTCTTATTAAACCTGCAAATTGTTTACCTTGTTCACAAGATCCCTGTACTGGAACCTATCGTGTGGCAGACGACTCCAGTGCACAGCAGCACATCTTATACCGCTTGACACTGATTCGAATATGTGCACTGTCTATTTAGGTCTAGTAAGCTGTCCCTGCCCTTCATGTTTTTCGATTAAAACTCCTTATGAATATCTCATATCAAATTGCTTGATTGATGCACCGTAGTACAATACTTTGAATAAGCGTGTACTAGACGTGTGTAAAAAGAACATAAATGTATGCGTGATTCCAGGCTTCCGCCGCGGTGCAAAGGCGGTCTTCATTCTTCTGGGATATTACGCAGCGTTGATTGGTATTTACTTACCGGTGTTGTGGGGCAGCCTATCGGTCCCATCTTCAAGAGTCAAGCAGTCCATTAGATAGGACAGATAGGCTGTTCCGAAACGTCGGTAACTGCCAATCAACGCTGTGTAACATTCATTCATTCATTCTGTAGTCTGTCTTACGACAGGTCCGTAACCTCTTCCAAAGCGAGTTCTCCATTGAGTGCGATCTAGTGCTTCCTCTTTCAATTCCAGTATATTCTCTTTTCCTTAGGTCATCCAGTAGCTGCTTACGTCTTCTCCCTCGTCTTCCCGTCATTTCTATCCTTCCTTCTAACTTTCCTTCAATCACATGTTTCAGAAGGCCGTTTCTACGCAAGATGTGACCAATCCAGTTAGCCTTTCTTCTTTTTATTGTGTATGTAAGATATTCCTCTCTCTTTGACTCTGTGTAATACTTCTTCATTTCTCACGCGATCGGTCCAACTGATCTTCTCCATTCTTCTCCAGCACCACATAACAGTAACATCCCAGAAGTATGAAGACCTCAAAATACACATTACTTAGAAATCAAGATAGGATCGCGAGTTTCGTTCCAAGACCCTCCAGAGGCAAACCAGATTACTGCCATGTTCAGGATCGATATTGAAATGATCACAGAGTTTAAAACGTTACACTTTCTTCAGAAACTCATGTCAGTCACAGGAACTACCGAAATTTTGTGGTAGCCGAGACGCAATGGACAAGAATAGAAATCCGTCACAAAGGAGCCATGACAAGGCGTGAAATAGCCTCCATGTCTCAATTCAGCCAGTGCCACATGGTCTTCAGGGAGACGTCGGTCGTGAGGGCGTTATTTCATTCGTTGTGGGAATGACCAAAGCTGCAATAGAATCTCGGAAATTATGGCCAGGGCGCGTCTATTACAACTATTGTGTCAGCTTCCAACTCAACAGCTCCACAATTCGTCACGTGATCGTTAGTTGCATGGTTATACGCATAAAACGGAAGGTCGTGCGTTGAACACCGGCACGGTTTGTGCCAGTTGTCGAGAGTCTTGGTGTCACGCGCTTTTAAAGTCAGATGCAAGGTAATGTCTGTGATAGTAACAAATGTGCAAAGGTGAATGCAGACTGATTTTTTTTAAATCAGTGACTTAAAGAATAAGTGGCCTGAGATCTGCGCTCTTCTGGGATATTACGCGGCGTCGTGTGGTAATTGTTTACCGACGTTTCGGGACAACGTATCGGTCCCATCTTCACGGGCCAAGAGTCCGAGTAGGAAAGAAAGAAAGCCAGCGACCTATAACGTAGATTCATATGGAAATTTTTACTGTTGGTTTATTTGTATTTTATTTATTTAGCTTTAATCTTTATATTTTCCTCCCTTACTGTTACTCTACTCCATACATGCTTTTACAGCTGTCTTAGCTGATTACATTCTCGGTACCCCTAGCCCCTTTACATTGTCTCTATCCACCCCTCTCTCACCGTGATTCTACCCTATTGGCTGTCATCACGCATAATGATTGCTACCCCGCGCGCACTTTCCATATGAATTTACGTTATAGGTTGCTGGTTTTCTTTCTTCCCTACTCGGACTCTTGACCCGTGAAGATGAGACCGATACATTGTTCCGAAACGTCGGTAAACAATTACCACACGGTGAAGCGTAATATCCCAGAAGAGCGCAGATCTCATCAACATCGCAGCGGAAGCCTGAAATCAAAATAAGTGGCCTGATTATTTAAACTTGCAGAAAAATTGAAGTAAGATTAGAGGTCTTTACAAAGGTGGCGATGAAAATTCCAGTCTCGTATGATAAAACAGCGTGTAGATTTCGACCCTACATTAGGTACATGTTTCAACGCTTCGTAGAAAGTTTCCTAAAGTTCGAGGTAGCAAGTTGCTCCGAAATATTGGTACCTATATACATGGCGGTATATCCCAGAAGGATGGTATCCTGAAACACAGACACTGTTCTTCTTTTCGACACGCGATTTTCATTATCATTGTCCACATGCTTTAATTAAGCTTCTCGTTTTCAGAAATACAATGCGCTTAATTACACAAATATGGCGCTGTGATGGACACTCCACTGTCACATAGGTCTTAGATATCTATGACGTTTCGACAGGTGGCCTTATTCCCGATTTCAGATGACTGCCACTGTCATTTTTAATAATTTTTTACTCTAAATTTGACAACAGTGGTTGGGATCGAAACAGATATTTTGAATATCAGGTTAGTACGTTAATCAAAGTCGCCACCGATTTAGAATAAATAAATAAAAGAATCTGACAATATTATAAAAACCAATCATCTGAACACAGGAGGAGAAGTAACTCCCGAAACGTCATGTAGGCTATATCAGATGTGTGGTGTCCCAGACAAAGGACGATGCCCAGCATAATATTTGTATGCGAATACGTCATTGTTACAGGCTTGCATGTGTAGTCTGTTCTGTCACAAGGGTTGTGCAGTTACAGATGTAGATAGTTATACGAGTATAAACCGAGGATGATATGTATTGCTGTTAAATAGGAAAAGGCAGTGTGAAATTTGTCTAGAGAAATGCGTTCACATATTATCACAGGAAGACAAAATAGATCTATAGTTTCAGTAGTCCTAGGCTAACAAAGTCGATTTTTGTAAAGCCCAATAGTAAAAATATAAACCGCTTTTTTTTTAAATTAACACTAACATTAACACTGCATTTTTTGTGTTTTCAAGGATTCTTGCAGTCAACAGTGATTATTCCCCCTCAACAGCATTAACTGAGTCCTCTTTTTAATAGAGATGATGTGCGTTTATTTTCATGTAGGATATAAGTTTCGTTGATTATTTAAAGAAAGGTTTTTCGTAGAATAAATGGGGCTTCAGGGGAAACATCGGCCGGCTAATAAGTGAAGAGTTGTCAGAAAGGTTATGCTGAAAGGGAAAGAAAGAAATGGGAAGCGAGTCATGGCCTTTGATGAGAGGAATTAGCTGCGTAATGAGGACAACTGGACATCTGAATAATCAACACGATGGTCGTCTTCCGAATACAAGCCACAAGCTCACCCATCATATTTATTCTACAAATTAGTATTCTATGAAATTTCACATTGTTATTTTCAGAATATTCAGTTTGTAACACTCCAGTCTCTATACGACATGCTGAACTTTAAGTCTTCAGCATGTGCATTCTTTCTTCACATGGCATTTCGTGAAACATTGTTTAAATTAACACCGGAGTTCCACGGTTTCCTGCCTTAACCTGCTTAATTGGGACCGTGCTAGGGAGACACCATTAAGACACGTAAGCTACAATGCCCCAAAAGACGAGCTTCTCCAAAGGTTTTACAATATTATTCTTAATTCCGAGGCAGAAGAGTTCGCGTCTTCCCGGAAGACATTTTGACATTTCAACTTTCTGTCTGTCTGTCTCGCTCGAGAACAGTTGGATGCGAACTTGGATGTGACGTGTATATCGCTCACCCTCGTCTCCCAGTGCCATGTGATCATCACTTATTTCCGGACTGAATTCTCTTGGGGAGACCTTGGAGACCTGCGTCAGAATACGGGGGAGATAATATTTGTGAATATTTCAATTCTTAGATGCATCTGTCCTCGTCAGTCAGTCTGTCACATGTACCGTGAGAATTGTATCCAGAAAGCTATCATTTCGCATATCCATTAGTTCTGACGTACCATAATCAGTTTCATACTGTGGACTCTCAGGGCCATAAAAATCGTGGAGGATGAGTTACAAGAGGCAAGAAGCACGCATGGGGAAAATGGGAAGTGCTTACGTTTTAGAATTCTGCGGCCATTTCTCACCCAAGTCTCCTGACTGCCTGCCAGACGGCTCTGGAAGTCATATCAGGATTGAGTAGAACTTGTGCGGTCAGTGGGCTGGTCACTCACATCAACGCACATGGCCATAGAAACCTCCGAAAGGAGGCCCCTATGCTCCGCGTTGGAGCGACAGGGACAAACAACAAAACAAACAACAATTACGTTTTAGTCAGTAAAACCTGAAAGGGACAGTAAATTGGCGATACCTAGCTGTGAGGTGGAGGATAATATTAAATTGGATCTTAAGGGAGTAGGATATTATGGTGTAGACTGGTTTCGTCTGACTGGATAGGGGACCAATACTGAGATGTTGCGGGCAAGGTGTGAACATTCGTTTCTCATAAAAGGCGGGAAATCCATTGACAAGCCGAGTGACTGTCAGCTTCTCTCCTCCATGGAAATGGATTTCTCTCTGACATGGCAATAAATGCATTCCTGAACTTACATATTTAGTCCAAGAATGAACTACAAACATTGACATCAATCTACCTGCCTGGCAGCTGTCTGCCTGCCAGTCTAGCTGTCTGTCTGCTTGCCCCTGCCGACTGGTATGTATTATTTCTATCGGAGGAAAAGGGGGCACGGTTAGCTCCGCGATCCTGAGACCCCAGACGTTCCAGGAAGTGATGTCTGGCAGCCGTCTAACCCCGTGAACTGAAGACGCTCCCCGCCAGAGTTGCGCAGGGCTTGCACTCACGACCTGGAAGATATCAGGAAGTAAGAAGATTCTCCTGGAAGCCGGAAGTCTGAAGGGATATTCCCACGGTGATGATCCACGTTTACTTGTTAGCGCTGGAGGCAGAAGACTTTGCATGGCGACAAATGAGCAGCGGTGGGCCAGTGAAGATGGAGAATATAGACAAGTGGGGAGGTTCGTGTGTTACTATAAAAAGTGATTACTTTTTGTTTAGCGTGAATGAGATTTGAATGTGTGTTGGTCTGGTTAAACACTTTGACTCATGTCATCCTTTGCCTATCCATTTATTTGATCGAACCTATTCAGGAGTGCATGACTACATCTTACTATAGCCCATTCGTACAAGAACAGTCATGCCTAACGGATTAATTTGTATTTAATTTCCCAATCTTCTTCGCTGTCTTCCAGTTGCTCCAATTCCAAGAAGTTTCGGTCTTAAAATTCTGCTATCCTTTTCCTGTTACTGTTAGTTCATTATAGTCCCATACGTTTCGAAATTCCCATAAAAATTATTCAACTCATTCAGAAATTATATTGTGACATAGGACGCTGGATAAAATTCTGTACAAACCTGACAAATATTGGTGGCTGTATACCAGGTAATTACGTCAGAGGTCTGATACTTTGTGTCTTACTACTGTGGCCTTTTTCACATTAAGACACGTAAAAGTAACAAGCCGAAATCTGTATTCCGTCAAACATTACCCACATCCTTCGCAGTCGCTACATAGTAAAAGAGACTGGAAGTATAATAAATAAATATTTCAGGTCTTCATACATCTAAGAAGTTTGGATTTGATTTGATGTTGAAGACATGATGAAAGCAATAAAGCTCCGAACAGAGTTTTACAATGTATTCGACAGAATGTTTGCCAGGAAATACGCTCTTTGTTTTCACAACCGTTCTTTGCAGCGAGTGTTGACAGATTGCATACAGTTTTAACTTTTTACCAGCATAGATGTGTTGCAATTTTGCACCATTTGGCGCTTTTTCCACACAAGTATCTATTTTTTTTATACTTGAAGAGGATGCGAAGGTGAAAGGTTAGCCACGTGAGGACACTGTGTACGTCTGGGGTGTGTATTTTTGTGCGTGCAAACTTTGTCTTTTGGAGCAGAAACAGACCGAAAAGTGACATTTTCAAGGGAGGAGGAAAACAGTGTTTCTTTTCGTCACTTCGATTTGACACATTCACCGTTGTCGGAAACAACTGACTGCCACCTTCCTTTTGTAGCCTTTTTCAGCTGTGACAGTTCGCTGGTTTGGAACTGGCAGTGTCCTTGTAGAAAACAGTTATACAATTCTGCTGTTCCACGAAAACAACAGACTGAGGTTTAATGCTTTGAAGAATGAAATGTGAGCTAAATTGTATATATAAAGTCAGTGTGTACCGCACAGAGAATGAGATTCTTCTCCGTTATAAAGGCTAATTTGTTAGACCCACTGCTGCTTGGAGACGTAATTGCTCTTTGTTCTGAGAATCACACGAAACAAATAAATGCACTGTGTGAGCAAAGTACAGAGTTTTTAAATGCTGCGAATCTGGAAACATGTTGTTACCAATGGGCTTTAAACTTTCAATTTGACTCATTATTTTAGCACTGAGAAATTACGTGGAAGGAGTACTTGAATATTCAAAATGAAATTATATTTAAATAAAATATATTATTTGCACTCTTATGGGATAGAATTTTTTCTTCACGAATAAATCTCGACCGGTTCCTGGTTGTGTTTGAAATATACTGTTGCCTGTTAAATGCCTTTCTGTTTGTCTAACAATTCATCATATCTTATTAAGGATAAATTAACTATTTTTGAGTTGTACTGTATTTGGCCAGATGTCTAATTTTAAAAGTAACTGATTTAAAGGGCCTCCATTCCCAGGGTGCGACTCTTTAACCCTGAAGGCAGAGGCAGCAAGCGCATACGAAACGTCGGCAATACAGCCCACTTCGCATGGCGCAAAATCCTCAAACGAGGCAACATTAAAATTACTTCATTTTAAGAGATTTAATTAATTACTACTTTCAGAACTAATCTTACGGCACCTCACACATCGGACCGCCTAAATCAAAATGCTACTGCACTACACGTATTCACCGCTTAAAATCAAAGACATGAGAGAAAACTCAATGAATGGAGAAAAGAGCCAGACTTGTATGACACCTACACATCTCCCACTAGTGTGAGTATAAAGTCTCCGCTGGTTTGGAATGTGCCTGTGCATCATTGGGAAATTGGTACCCGACGTTTCGAGACAATCTAGCGATTTCAAAACCTCGGGCACCCAAATATAAAGTGAAGCAGTGTCACATCCCCGAAGAACAGAGCCCTCAGATACACCGCCGCCTAAACCTAATATCGTGCAAGTTACTATGAGCCTAACACAGGCCTAGTACAAACGGAAAGCTAGCACAATATTTCGGCACCACGCTAGCACAGTGTTTCGGCACCATGCTAACACACTATTTCGGCACCATGCTAGCACAGTATTCCTGCACGATGGTAGCACAGAATTTCGGCACGATGCTAGCACAGTATATCGGCACGATGCTAGCACAATATTTCGGCACGATGCTAGCACAATATTTCGGCACGATGCTGGCACAGTATTTCGGCACCACGCTAGCACAGTGTTTCGGCATCATGCTAGCACAGTATTTCGGCATGATGCTAGCACATTATTCCTGCACGATGGTAGCACAGTACGAGTATTTCGGCACGATGCTAGCACAGTATTTCGGAACCCAGCTAACCTGAACGCTGCGTCTTGCAATAAATTGACGAAGAGGTGAGAATAATAATATGACCGATCTGGTCGCAAAAATGTGATTGTTAGTGTGTCGAAGCTCTGTTAAGTTGCTAGTTTACTTCGATACGAGATTATTTTGTGGACGGATTAGTGACTGTCATATTCGGTATGTGTGAAATACTGCGTGGGTTGTCTCGGGAAATTGATGGGCGTGCTTACTTTATGGAAGGAGGTCGACGTTAAGACAGCTGGACCAAGCCAGGAATTCTGGGGGTGGACTGTGGGAATGTTTTGGGTGAGAAAAATGCGATAGTCGGCAGAAACCGCCTTGTACCCACAACAAAACCGCAAAACTAGACCGCAGCACACAGTGGTAATACAAGACACTGCTTCTTTTCATTCTTCTGTTCACTCCCTCCTTGTTTTCTGCCTCCACATTATTACCGCAAACTATAGGTTGTTTCTGAAACAAATATCGCGTCTTCTATAGCTCCTGTTTTTAATTCAGTGGCTTCCTTTTCTGCAATTTGACTATTTTGATAGAGATTCGAGAACTAACACCACTCTAATGATTTACTGAAATTGTCACAGAACTGTAATATCAAAGTGGGTGTTTTTCAGTATACTCGTATTTCTAGCGCTCTTCATTTAAACACTGCAATTATATTTATATGCTAAGGTGACTGTAACTTTGTGTTCGCTCATAAGCAACCATGTCTAATTCTGAAATCTCTCATATTCTTGGTGTGTGTGTGTTGAATGTGTATACACACCTATGTGTAACTTTACATAATATAAATGTGAAAAATTGTTTAGACCTAATAGGGAGGAAGCAACAAGAGGGTGCAGAAAATTGCGTAAGGAGGAGCTTCATGATTTGCATTCTAACCCAGATATTATTAGGATGAACAAATCGAGGAGGATGAGACGGGCGATGCATGTGCTCCGTACAGGGGAGAAGAGGATGCGCAGAGGCTTTTGGTGACGACACCTGAAGGAAAGAGACAAACTGGCAGACCTAGGTATAGATATGATGATGGTATTAAAACGGCACATTCTCTCCAGTCATTCTACACTATTTAGTCTTCAGTTAAGAGAGAGCATCTTTAAATAAACTACAAAACTCGCGTGGCATTGTTATTCTACCCTGATTATAGAGATCAGAAGTTCTTCCTCTAAAACAACGATACGTATAGCGAACTAGACTATGTCTCATCGAAGAGGGCAGTAATCTCAGTAATCCTCTGTAGTTTGCATATTGCATTCTATTTAATGTCAGAAATGTGCAGAAGTTCTGGAAGTGCTGAAGTCATAGTTCTGTTGATCAGTTCGACATAAAAAACACAGGGCATCTGACTTTTGACATTGCTTGTGCTTTCCTCTTCTCCATTTGGCGGTCGCGGTGACCTCGCTAAGGTCACAACCTGTCTGTTGCCCACATGTGTGTCGTGTGGTTTGCGGTTTTTGACCGTGAGAAAACACCTAAACCCTTCGTATGTCATATCTCATCGGTGCTGGTGGGAGTAAGGCGGAGAGTATTTTGTGTGTTTTAGTAAGACGAGAAACGGAAAGGAATCGTGTGGGTGGGGACAGTGTCGCTTGAAGTGTTCCATCTGCACCCTGAAGCACCACAACCTACCGTTACGTTTTGTGTACAGTTTGTAGCGTTCTTAACGAAATATTAGCAGATCAAATTAAGGCGCATGAAATGGGGAAAGCATGTAGCACTGCTTGACCTACTCGCATATAAAAAATCTGGACGGAAGATATTAGTAGGGAGGCCAATACATAGAACAGAGTAATTTATTTTAAAATGAAACAACGCTTTAACGTAAGAAATTAATCTAAATAAAACTGTAATATTATTGGCAATGTACGTATAAACGCAACATTGAGGCGCGTTCGCGTAACCGTTGTTTCCTTGGAAAAGAAGTAAGTATTACATACTCTCAGCGTGTGTTTTTAGCCTTAGTTATGCAGCATGCAAAGCGCATGGCGGTATTATATTGTAATCTGTGGCCTAACTGGCTCTACCATATTTTTCCACATTATCTCACAAATGGCAGGTTTTTCGGGAAAAAGTTATTGTTTTGATTTTCTCTATAATATTTGCCTGAAACATTTCTTATTATAAGAAGAATTCAGCGAGATACTATCATAACTGTACATAGGCCTTCATGTAAAGTACCCGTTATTCTTGTCAGATGTTAGTAAAACTTGAATTTTTAATACATATTTTCAAAAATCCCAAATATTAAATTTCATGAAAATCCGTCAAGTGGGAGCCGAGTTGTTCCACGCGGACTAATAGAGAGACATGACGAACCTAATAGTCGCTTTTCGCAATTTTCGAAACGTTCCTAAAAATTTTGAAAACGGTTTTCTTGTATTTGACGTCGTAACTGGCCATGCCATCGCTCGGCAGTTAGTCACTGGCCTCTCACCGCGTAGGTTCGGTTCAATCCCAGCCCAGTTCATGTGGTTTTTGTGATGGAAAAAGTGGCAGTGTAAGAGGATGTTCTCTCAGAAGCTCAGTCTTTTCCTGTCTGCACGATTTTACCAGTGTTCCATACTAGCATTTTATTCACATACCACCGACGCTGTATTATGCTACGAATTGCCAGCGTCACCAAATAACACCCTTAAAAGATACTGTGCAGTTTGCTAGACATTTACCGACCTTCAGTGCTACCTCTATCTTCGGGGTAGAAGAATCTATCATCTGTCTTGTCTACACTGCATAAAGAAGCAGTCAGTTCCTCCGATACTTAAGTTTCTAACAGAATCTACGGCGTCACGTATTAGGTGACAACATTATTCATATTCTTGGTACGGTAAAGTTTTCCATGTCCACGCATCTAAGGTACACAGGGGAAATAGAAGTATAGTTCCACCAATATTTAATCTCGACACTAGATAGACATAAGTGGTTAATTTCACGCCCCGGCTGTTTTACCACGGGAAGAGCCCTGGTACCAATTGAATACGAGGCTGGATGGGACTCAGGGCCGTTCTGGACGTTTTGCAGAAGAGAAAAATTACTTACTCCTGCCGGGATTCGAAACCCGGACAGCCTAGGCCGTAGTCTATTCGCTATACAACAAACCTTGCATTAAAAATTCATTTCATTATCTGATATGAAAAGTTGGGTTGCGTTAGGAATATCAATGTGGGATTATAAACTGCTGTGCGTTTTGATGGCCCTGATCTTACGAAACCCTTCAAGAAAATCTGTAGGCGAAAAGTCCTTTAGTAACAGAACTGGTAGTATAGGCATATATAGTGACCATTATGTTTGCAAGAGCCAGTTTCAACATGAAGGACAGATAAGAGAAACTGGATCTGCTTATACGATTATTCTTATAATTACATGTCTCAACTGTAATTTCCAATGTCATGTACTCCTTTACCTTCCGCTGCAGTTTGAATATTAAAAGAGACATTATCTTGTCTTTCATAAGACGAAACCTCAGCCAACAAGATCCGTCTGTCTGTCAGGCAGCAGACGGACGAGAAATTCAATAAAACCCTGGCGCCACGGAGATGATGTTATTGAAACAAATGAAGGCAGACGACAAACAGCTTATGACCGTCTGATTGAATTTGTTGCAGTCAACTCAGCAATCAGAGTTTTGTAGGTTGACAACGTGGAACGTGACTTTTTTCAAGTCATCGTTACGTCATTAGTGCAGAAAGGCTTCTGTTGCGAAAAATTAACACTGGAATTGCCTGTCTCACATGACGTTTAGCGATACAATAAATTATCTCTGAAGTAACCCACATTTGTCGCCCTCGGTGGACTAGTGGTTAGCGTGCTCGCCACTGGCCCAAGGTTCGCGGGTTCGATCCCGACCGAGGGCGATGGATTTTTAAGGGTGATAAAAATCCGGAGCACCACTTCCGTCGGAGGGGAAGTAAAGCCGTCGGTCCCATGTCGTAGATTTAGGCATGTAAAAGAACCCTATGGGCATGAATAGAACTAGTAATGCCCGTCGGCAAAATTCAGCGGCCATTTCTCACCCAAGTCTCCTGACTGCCTGCGGCTCTGGCAGTCACATCAGGATTGAGTAGAACTTGTGCGGTCAGTGGGCTGGTCACCCGCTACATCAACGCACATGACCATAGAAACCTCCGAAAGGAGGCACCCAATGCTCCGCGATTGGAGCGACAAGGGAACTAACTAACTCATATTTATTGCATAGGAAAGGTTCTTTATTGTGTGCAACTACGGGCACGGAACTTTTGGGTATTTTTTTCATCTACACTGTCTCATGACATTGTTATTATCAGACACGATTCAGTCTACCCTCTCGTCGCACTCCACTTCCATTTCTCTTTTTCTCTTAGATGGACCTTTAGTCTCGTGAAGTAACACAGTTACTAAGTATGATGTCACCACAAGTTCTGATCTGTTTGGCTCCACAACTCTATTTGTGTTCGTAATAAACTGGCTAACTAAGTAATGACCCAGCTGGCTGGACCAAAGCCAAAGGAAGGAGCTTCATGAACAGTCCGGACGACGGCTCTTGAGGTTACCCGCCGTTTTACTTCCATCCCTACGTAAATCAGCCCAAAACGCTTGTCGCTATTGAAGGTTAAGACATGAGTATTACTATCAGATTTCTTGCGAAAAGTGGCTAGACGACTGAAGGGGTATATATGTACTACTGTGAAGGGGAAAACGTAACAGCTATACGGAACTGTGGAAGGGGTCTTTGCATGGGACTTTCTTCCACGTCCTCATTAAGACTAATTTAGTTTGGTCATTAACTCACAGCGCAAAGCAGTGTCGTTCTTGAAAAATTTATAGTCGCTAAGCTGGTCAATAAATTATTTCGATCTTGTGACTCTCAAGATTTCACTGCCGTGTTCACACGTCAGATATTGGCGTGGAGGGCGGCTACCCTTAGATTTATAGCAGACTTTCAAATTTTTTTCAGAAAATTGTGATAGTGTCTTAAAATAGGTCACGGCCTCTTTCCTGCTTTACTTTTCCAATTATCCTCACCTACAAAGGTGATCGTCTCGTGGGTTTGAACGTCGTGTATTCTGGTAGAGATTTATTTACGTTTTCAAAATCACAGCCGTGAGTCTCAACCCCACAGCCTCACATACGACGACATATATGTGCTTAGGCATGCTCAGTTTTGTTGAAATCCATTTAGTGAGAAGTAGGCCTACTGCAGAAAGTGCCACAAAAGACGCTGTGAAGCCATATGCAGTCCACCCTTGTCGCAAGTCTCCATGTAGGCGTGTGTCGGTTACGCAGATGGTATTCATATTGCTCACTGCGGCTAGTTCTCCCTCAGCTTAGCTGAGATGCAACACAGAATTCGTTTAAAAACTAAAGGAGAATTAATCGCACCACTTAAGCCCAGTACTGCAGTATTAAGCGTGTATTCAGAACTCTGCTTCAAGAACGGATTAGTTTCTGGAACATTGGTGTCAAAGCCTTGTGTGTGGATATACAGAAATATTTCGCTGTGGCCAGCAAAATAACGAATAAATAAGCAAATAAATACATGCAAGAAGAAGAGACGAGGAAAACGGAGGGATGTAATAGAAAGAAATAAGAATGCCGAAGGAAGAAACGTGCAGAAAATGACTAAAAAAGGAGGGAAGAAAGAGGGGATTGGCAGAAAAAGGACGGATGGGACAGAATGGAAGAAGGTAAGGTTGGCAGAGGGACAGAGAATGGAAGGAAGTTCAGAAAGGAGGAAGGTCTGATGAAAGAATGAAAGAAAGATTGATAGAGTTAACGGAAAAAAGGATATGAAAAAGGGAGAGAGACTAAAAACGAAAACAAGCACTGAAGAACTTGAGTGACGTAAATAAAGAAAAAAATATAACATAAAATAGATTAGTAAATAGAATAAAAATATAAATAAATGCTGTCTAGATTTTAACAAAATTTGACCATCTATTTAAATCACGTTAATAACTGTGACACTGTGTGGTCTGTTTGTTCACGAAGTAGCAGCTGGCGGCTATGCAGTTGCTTCAGCGTGTCACGCCAGCGCGTGCTCCGCGTTACATGCTACAACTGCGTACAGAGAATGAAAGCAATTGACCTAAACGGCCCATTAAAATAGAACAATGTTCAATCTTATCACATATATGCTATATAAAAAGGAACATCAAGAAGATGAAACAAGCACAAATAGAATGATCAGAGTGTTACGTCATCAAAGATGACACACATTCTTTGCTTTCTCTTAACACAAGAGTCAGTTCAAAGGCAGTTGCCGTCTTATAGCCAACAGTGCACTGCAAAACGTCGCAGTTCGCCATGCACACTGATGTGAAAACAATTGGGACGGAGTGCGACGTAGGTTTTATTTTTGATATCTAAAATGGTTGTGGTTGCTTAGATAGCTCTACTGCCCTAGCTAAGAAATATGTAGTACCTGAGAAATCAACAATGAGACAGACGTATGTATATAACGGACAAATATCACAGTTTTACTCATTTTCCCCTGTTTGTACCGCAGTTCGATAGAGGACGACAAATGGCGTGTACCAGGACTCATGAAATTCGTAGACACGCAGAAGTCTACTTGGCTGTCCGTTCTGTAGGCCTACTGTGCATGTCCCGCCTGACTGCAGTAGGCTTATGGCTTTCCGGTGCCACGTAGGATAAAGGAAAATCATTACACCACAGAAACCTTGCTCTAGAAAAAATTTTAAACCGAGACTTGGGCGCCGCAGGATGGAAAGTCTGGCACCAACCCCTCCCCCGGAATAAAAAAAAATTAAAATGTAAAAGGGAAATGGCTATATAACAAATATTAATCCCAAAAAATACAAATTATTTATAAGGCATTATTTTCGGTCCTGAATACGCCTGTTTCTAGCAACTTCCTCAACAAAACCTCTGCAAATATTTTTAAACAGCTTAAAAGTAAGTTGATGTGCAGTTTTTCATACAAAGAAACCGCTGTGATGCTCGTGACGTCAGATATTTCCCCAAACACATTTCCGGGCCCAATGCACGGGCTATCTTTGCAATACCCATGTAGAAAAGCTTAGATTTGCGACAAGCGATGACACGGGTAACCATGACAATCCTGGTGTGAAGACACTGGTAACCATGGAAATCAGGGCGTGACACAGTAACGTACACAAGATACTATGGAAATCAGAATTTTATGGATACTGTACTGTAACTTCTTCGTGGCACACTGAGAAAGTTGGTGTAACAATGATACTTAGCGTTTGTCCTCGGGAGGCAAATTTTTCCTGTCACAGTTAGGTTACCACTCTCTAGACCGAGCTTTGCTTTGGTTCTCCCGATTTTCTGGAGGTGAATGCTGAGAAAGTGCCTTGAAATGCGTCACTACAGCCCTAGCTTTTCAAAAATTATGGTAAACTTTCAGTATTTGGCGTCATAACCCCTAGAGTCGCACAGTCCAAGTATCTTCGTTGAATATCCAGTAAGTCATCTTCGTCATGAGTGATGTGTGTCTACAAAGAGTGCGGTCTGTCTACGTCATATTTTACCTATCTCACCCCCTCCCTTTTCTCTGCCAGTCATTTCTTCTTGGTTATCACTTCTCAACATCAGAGTCGTGCTTGAGAAGCTGACAGGTCTGATCGCTTCATTACGGATAGCAAATTTGCATTTTTGTCGAGAACACTACTGCTTCTTGTGATGTGTTAATGTGTAATGTGGTAGAAATTTACCAGCATTCGTGTGGAACCTGTTATCAAAAGCCTATTTTAAGCCACTTTCTTGGTTATCACGGGGATATGTATAATTATTATTGTGAATCTCTTTCAATTCACACTTAAGTGAAAATACAAGTATGCTAGAATTTTAGACGTCTACCTCGATATTGTTCACATTTTAAACCTTTAAGGCTCAGTGGTTAATGTATGCACCACATGCCATAAAATCTATAAAAAAATTATGTCAGTGTTTGCTATGATCCTAAAACAAACAGCAATTATTTCCTTCAACATTTTAATCGTTTAATCTCTGTACTGCACAAACAAAGCATGTAGTGCGGTAAGGTAAAGCAATCCCATTACAGGCCTGGACAGGCCCTTAGGGTTCCAGGAGGTTGAGGCTTCCAGAATTTCTAGACAATCGGCAGATGAAGGTGGTAAGGTTGTCAGCCGTAAGCACCGGCCACCTTTACCCCTTCAGGAGATATTACTGGTACTCATTTCTGTTAGAGGCTGAGTCGACCCCAGG